>JAMKCH010029220.1:0-63307 GCA_023653785.1 Ophioderma brevispina
TCATTGAAGGCTTTGAACTTGAGCAAAAAAGATACAAAAATAATAAAACATTAAGGCAGAGTAATTTATCAGTTCAGTACAACGACGATTTCGTGGAGAGCAGAGGTCTGAGATGTCATGCGTTGTACTTAGAACAGGACCATAACAGTGCAGTTAGTTGAATTGGAACGCCTTGAAGTGGATCGTGATCGTATTCGCGTAAGTCGCTCATAGCTAGTTTTTTCATGTCGGCTAGGGGGGGAGGTTTTATTTTTTAATGATGAAGAAGAAGATGATAGCTAAATACAATATTAAAATCAGTTGAGAACGTGTTCCAACTTTAAAAAAACTGGTAAAATTCCCATTCTTTCTTCAATATATCGGTTGAGGATCGGCAAGTTCGGACATATTTTGCCGTACGATCTTTTGCCGCTTAGCAAAAATCGGCCGCGATCCGAGGTCCGATAAAATCGGTCTGTTTACCATAAGGAAGCTGATTGGTCTGAATCATTTTCGGAGTGGGTGAGGGCTATGTAGAAAAGCTTTAACAACCATGCAAAAAAATCGATTTGAAAAGTCTGAGGGCGACTATTTCAATGTGCCAGTGTCTCTTGAATGTGAAATCTTGTTAATTCAGTCATCATGCATGTGTTATGGGAAAGAGCTGGCTTAATTAGTGCGCGCTTATAACAAATACGATTAACCCTTTCAATATGAACCTCGGAAATGGTCGAGCAAAAAAAATGTACAAGCCCTTGCCAGTACACGCATTAGCCACTAAGCAAATATGGGTTAACGTGACAGGAGATTTTTTTAGGATACAAAGTTCTATCACACTTCACTGGAACGGTTGTAATCCACCTACCGAGAACGTTTCGAGGGTGATTGGACCAAAAGGTGCAAAAGAAAACTGCAACCTTGTTTGAACTTGCCTTTATGGTAATGTTCCCATAGAACAACCATGCTTTGGACTTTCTCCTTTGAGGTTCAACTTTCTACTTTATGCTTTGAGAAACTACTAAATCATCATCGTATTAGATAAAGACGGCGTATTCGGTTGTATTCACAAGGTGGGATCTAATACATGTAAGCATTCCAAATATTGTAAAAAACCGGGTGTTTCGAGACAAATTGGGGGCGCTTCTTCCTGGGAACTCTATGTATTCTTTAAGTTGCTGCCAACCAACGGTTGCATGTGAGACCTGTTAGCGTGGCTATGGCAGGGCCCACGACGCAGGATTTTTTACGGGGTGCGGGTTTTACAAAAAAAGTGGACTTTGGAGAAAAAGGACCTAACCCCCTAAAATGGTTCATTTTTGGACGTTTTGTTGACAACCTCTTACACCAAAAAGGGTAATTTTTCATATATTTCTCTCAAGTTTTGACTTTTTATCCAAAAAAAAAAATCATGCAAAAAGTGGCCCTTTTCCCCTTTGGTGGATTTTTTTGGGGGGCTGCAACAGACCCCCTCGTAGGGCCTCTTATAGGGGTATCATGTCGGGTACTTTTGTTTTGAAACACTTATCGGATCAACCATGACACAGAGATTGGACTTATTTATAAACTAAAGGAACATAAGTGTTAATGGGACCAGGTTACGATCACTAACACTCAATATCTTACTCTATTGATGATGCAGTTCCAACTTTCTGGTCAAGTTGTCTCTTCAACCTTAGCTTGTCTTCCTCCTCTACATAGTAACCTGTTGCAGCTTGCGCTGTGCTGCTGCTGTTGACTACCTTTTTGTACAATTTTCACATTCACCCCCCCTCCTTGACTGAGTGCTGTTCATCTCGTTGGACAATTCCATTTCCATGCTGCAGTAATGAGTTTCTGGGTGGCTGTAGTGAATTAAAAGAATTTTGTCTAACCATGCGCTATTACTTGTGTCTCACCCCCTCACTGTGGCGGAATTAGTTTTACCTAGCCGGCCTCTATTTTTTCTGTATAAATGTTTAATGATCTTTATTCCGTTTACATATTGATTTCCGTTAATCTAGGCAGTCTCATTGGGTCGAGTGGCCTTTTCTTCCTATGGTAGGTACTCATACTGGAATTAGAGGCCAGGCTTACCTCTTCACGCACTGTCATGGTTCCCACTTCGAGTTTTTAACTTGATGTCCACTGGACCCCATATTTCCAAATTTTGCAAATTATCTGAGAGTGGAATATTTTTGGTTCCAAGACCAGCTTTCCAATAGTTTTTATGTAGTTTACTACTAATCAGGACTTATCATTTCCAAATACATGGTGCGTACCATTTCCTTTATTCTTTTTGCTATTTTATTCAAACTTTTGAGGTAACTGTTTCCCTTATTTAATGTTCACAATTGGGTTTTTTTGTCAGACAATACAATAGTATTGCCATTGCAAATTGGGGAATTTTGGGTTTTTCCCACATAACACTGTTTTTGAATGCGACATTTTAGCAGAAATAACCCGGGGGGGGGGGGGGGGGGCACTTGTATTCAAAGTGTGGATATGATGCGTGAACATTGACTTTCAAAATGCCCCCGCTAACACATATAACTTCACCGACTAAAAAACAAAGCTAAAACATACCCTAAACAAGTATTTTTATCTGTTATGTACCCTCAACAAGTACGTTACGTAGTGCATTGAATCGTAAATCTACCTTTGATTTCTTGCTTTGGCTTTACTTTCAAGTTTGATTACACTATTTTGAGATATGCATTTTATCCCTCTTAATGAGATATAATATGACAATATCAGGGTTAAAGAAAAAAATAACCCTTTTTCATATTTGATGTTGAACCCTAAACGATGTACGCGCGTACATCGCTTGTTGGATGGAAAAAAGAATCCTTTTTAAGCGTTTCTTGTTCACGCATCTATCCACCTTTGAAATCAAGTGGCCCCCCCGGGATTTTTTTTAAAAATGTCTATAAATTTTGAATTTGAGGTTTCAAAAATTGCCTTTCAGAGGCTTATAATATGGGGTCCAAGTGGACCTCATATTGTTACTCAATCTGAATTAATCGTGTCGTGAAATCCTGTCTGTCATTTGACACCAAAACCACGAAGGCGGGAACCCTAGTCACGGTGTGTGGTGTTTTGTGTGAGAGTATCAGGACAGAAACCACCTGCATACTTTTACAATTAAAGTTCACAGTTTATCAAAACATTGACGTTTTTTGCTGGAACCTATAGGGCCCTTGCACAGAGCTAAATTATGTTGAATGGACTTGTTTTGCCCTCCCAATCATCCAAGGATCGAGAATACAATTGCATGCACCTGGTTCACAAATGCACCTGGTTCACAAATTCACCTGAACATTTCAAGTTATTTCTCTTTCTGCAGGTGACTCCTTTGTATTCCTCCTGGCATGCTTGGGTTGTTGTGGAGGCAGGGTCTGGCAAGATAACCTATTTACCCTGCCGTGCAAGCGCCCTATTGAAGCAATTACGAGAGAAAATTAAAAAGTTGAGGATATGGAAAGCTTACAATCGGGGTGCTCTTCCATCATGACAATGCCGCCGTCCATACGTCTATGGTAGCCATGACTGCAATCCATCGGTGTGGCTTCAATCTGGTTGTAAACTCCAGTCCTATTCACAATCGTTTGGCAACAGTCTTACTACTTCCCAAAGATGAAAAAGCAACCTCACTTTTTTAATTTTCTCGCGTATTGCTTCAATAGTCCGGCAAAACTCCTCAATGTTTTGATACTGCAGTTAAAAATAGACAATACAATGAAACTTTCTGAATTTCATTTGAAGATTAATCTGCAGACGGTGTAACATTTGAACGTTTTGGTAGCATATCTCTTTCTACCTTTAGGCTTAGAACTTATTAATCACCCCGCGTAGATATTGATAAACACTTTCAATGAAAACCTCAATAAAAAATACCTATTGTGGTGTAAGTTTGCCGATTAAATAAGTAAATATTAATCAACTTTGGTTAAAAGTCGGGAGATAAGTGATGTTAGAAAGTCATTTTCCAACTGTTTCATGATGATTTAAAAAACTTGGTCACAGAGTGATTGATTGCATAGGGAATGTTGTTTTTCTTGGTTGGTCAAAATGCTAGCCCTGGAAATCCAGTTTTAATGCTCATTTCATTTTAAATAACTGATGAAAATTTCCCGCGAGTCGGCATGATTTCCCGGGAAGGAGCTTCCGAATTTCCACATTTTTTTCCTGTGTAGCATTGGGCTTAACCCGACCCCCACATGGAGTTTCCCAGTGTGAGCACTCAAACTATTTCTCACCAGCGTCTTCTATGACGGTCCAAATTTTTTGATCAAATCCTAGCTTTTAGTTTGCCCCATGATGTCCTTTGCTCAAATCAATTGGCCCCCTCATTCTAGTTCTGCAAAGCCTCACCATGACAGTTTTTTGTTTTTTTGTTTTTCCTGCGACGGTTCGGCTTAAGTGTATGCTGTAATCGTGGAGTGCTCCGCCCCAATATTCTCATGCGATGTGCATATTCCTATTTTTCAAACCATTTTTACATGTCACATGACAGCATATAAGTTTACGAATCTCCTGCGTAAAGCCAATTACTTCAGTATGAATTCTAATCCATTTCAGTTAAAATCCAAGATCAAATTGCTTCGTTCAGACTCTAGATTCGCGAGTTTGTCGGTTTCAGTTATCTTTGAATACATAGCATAACAAAGGCATTGCATCTCTGCCCCCAATTGGCTGAAGATGTTTCGCTGGTTTCAGAAAACATTCCCGTAAATATGTACAACCGAAGCGAATTACCATTGAAAAAGTCACACAATTTACTTTGTGTTGATAATTTTGATGTATGATTTAATTCTGTTTCTTATTTGTAAGTTAATTCAATAATTATTTAAGAAAGAAGTCGTCATCTCTAGTCTGTTCAATTTTGATTTTTAATATTTTGCCTCCCACTCCTAGCGCAGGTTTCGGCCTAACCATCCAGTTTATACACATAAAAGCTATGTACACTCAGCATATCAAACAATTGCTGCGACGCGCAAGGCATCCCGGGGGGTTGACACCCCCTATTTACAAATTCTGTTGGCAAAGTGTTGTCAAATATGGTATTAACCTAACGCGGCCGAGATGCATGAGAGCCAACGAAAACTTGGTACCGGGGTCGGAAAATGGTTTCTTCTTTTTGCATCTCGGCCGTCAACAACTATTTTTTGTCGCTCAAATGACTCTCATTGGACCTCAATGCATCCCTTCTGGGGCCGTCTTACCAGGAAAATTACCGAACGATCATCTACAAATTTCTGCAGATCAAGTTGCAGTACGCATCCATTATTATTTTTTTATTTCATTATCCCTGTTCTCATTGCATTCGCACGCGATGTTTCGCTCGTGCATCTGGGACTCTTTCCGGAAAATGGCCCGATGTCCTCGGTTGCATCTGGCCGTTCTGCCGGCCAAATGACGCGATGTTCTGTGTCATTGCTCTGGGGGGACCATTATTGACTTTACGCTACTTATTCCTGGTGCCTGGAAAAAACGGCCGATATTGCAAATGAAACGCCATTTTCTCTCGTTGCACTCTGGCCGTTAAAAAAATAAAAATAGATTGCACCTCGTTGCATTTGGACCGTCGGTCGGCAAAACGACCCGTCCGGGTTAGGGTTCATGTTGGCGCAACTGATGGGTGGAATATCGGCGCCCCACTCCCTATCTGTTGTTGTTTTTTTGCAGACAGGAGAATGACTGGAAAGACTACTGGACAGGCATTTCGGTTCGCCGTGTACTAGCTCCACCCCCACTCTTGACTCTTCAGAATTCTTGAATCCGGCCCATTATTTTTGACGGCAACACAAACTCAACACCCCCCCCCCCCCAGTTCCATCAATTGTCACTTATGGCATCATCTTTTTAAAATTTGACATAATCTTTTGTGGCATAGATTATTCTTGAAACAGCAGCCATAAAAAGTTAGACTATCTAGTCATGATCATCAGGACATCCCCAGGGTTCGTGCTAAGTTGCGTTTTGTTTTGCGCGCCACGCCCATTTTTTTTATGAATCGCGCAAAAATTAACATTTTCAGTAAGTTCGGGGGCGCAGTGTGCTCCCAGAAATGAATGATCCGACTTTTCTCTTTTAGTTGTACGAACTCGAACTGCGAACGGTTAAATCTTATACGATGTTTGGCCTACAATGTATGTTCTAATGAAAGAACACATTGGCAAGATACGTTGTTTCTGTGATCCAATCCAACATACATTTTCCCCCCAAAACCGTTTTTATAATACAATCTTTGCCAGTCCCATCCCAAGTTCCCTCATATAAGCCGTTGATGATTAAAGCTCAACGAAAAACAACCATTAGACTGGGTAATTGTATTATTTTTTAGGATGAAGCAAAATAGGCATTTACAAATCTCATGCCCGCGTGTTGGGGAAACATGTCGGAAATACACACTACAAGTGACGCACAATCCCGTCTCTTCGATTGAACTTCACATAATAAAAAGCTTGACAACTCAAAAGTTGATCAGGCAAGGATCGCCATTTCATGTTGATTATTTTTTTAATTTATTGGGCCAATCCGTAATTTTAAAATATATCATTGAATATCTTGCCATTCTGGACAGCGCAGACTCTTGAAATCTTTAATATTTACTATATAAATGATACACATGGTAGACAATTTGGAATCCAGATCCACAGGTTTTGCACAAGTTTGATTTTGAAAAGGTGAAAAGATGAGAAATTATTAGGGAGTTGCACGGTAAAATAATCACAGAGCAATTTCAGTGTAGTAGAAAATTTTTCCATAGGGTTGTACAGATGCGCAGAAGACGAGTTCTCGGTTACGACCGCCATTTATGGGCATTCTGCGCACGTGAATGTGTTTCAGACTAGGTCATTACATTTGCGATGGTTACTGTAGATTTGGAAATTTATGACGAGATTTGTTTTTTGATTGGCGCTAAAGGTATGACATAGTGTATGCCGCTTACGCTTTTTGCGCTCTGATGATGAAATTTACGTTACTTGCAATCAGGTTCAGAATCGCTAGCGGTGACCCAGCAACAAAGCGGTCCAGCCGATTAAATCGATTTCACTGCGCTCGGGCTGCCGCTTTTGGGGAAAAAAGCGGCAGCTCGCATTGAGTTGACTCTTGAGTTCAAAACTTTAGATCGGTTGCCGCCGTTGAAGTAGTTCAAGCGATAGCGCGCTTGGACTATAGAGCTCAATCCTGCAACGGCGTACAACAAAGCGGCTTGCGTGAGCGGCAAGCGGCACATGCTCATGACAACTATGTAATGACCTTAACGTGGTACGGGCGGCAGTTTATGAATGGAAGAGTCCAATAAGTTTAGTACATTCACCCGAGGCGCCCGGGGGGGAAACCGTTGGGGTTCCGCTACAAATTTAATTTATTCAGCACATTTTTAAACACATATTAAAATCTTAGTGATTTGATGGTTCAAATATACATTTGATTTCATAAATGGGATGTTTTCCGAAATTTTTGCGGGTGGTTAAATTTGCGATTTTCTGAAATTAATTCGGCACCGTTTGAACGTAATAAATCCAATGAGGTTCATTACTGGTATGCAACATTTGCCGCTTCTGGGGGCCGAACTCGCTACTTTTTCAAGTTATTTTCCTACGGAAAAATAACAAAACATTCAAGTCCGGGGGGAACTGCTCGAAAATAGTTCAGGGTACCCGGGAGCGCAATTACACGAAATTTGGCACGGTTCTAAGTACATGCCTGGGAGATATCCTTGTGTTTCATTACTATAGTATACCGCACCTGCTGCACAGCAAGTCATGATGGAAAGGGGTAAAGAAGAATGAGTGGACACATGAATCATGCTAATGTTGATGACAAATTTTAAACTAAGTAATGTATACGGTAGTAAAGGGTGCAAACTTCAAGGTGTCATTAATTATTTTAACACTCTTGATGGCATACGCATACTACATCTATAAAAAGATCTCCATTCAACATTGTGGATTCGGAAGGGGAAAAAACTCACTGGATTTTCAAAACCCCTGTTTTGGAAAAAAGCCACCCAGTTTTCAAAAATTAAAGGGGGTTCAGGGGCTTTGGAACAACTTGTTTTAAAAGTTACCATACCCCTGACTACACCCCATAAAAATGGTCTGGGGACACCCTTGACTGAGTATACTTAGCAGTAACTAAGTTAGGCTTGCATAATCTATATAGCCTCAAAAAGGCCTTCAACCCAATTTAGGTGAAGATTTAATATGCACAAGTTTATCAAAAAATGCCCCGGGCCTGGGCCCTTGGTATCCATCCGGGCATGGCCAGGACTTGTACTACCGATAGCCGGGGAGTTGATCCTTCTTTTTTTGCCCTGTGTACCGGGTGTATGCTGGGACTTGTACTAACCTGATAGCCTGGGAGTTCATCTTTTTTTTGGCCTGGGGTTACCGGGCGGATGCCGGGACTTGTTCATGGAGTCATGCTCGTCGCATGGCCCAAAAAAAATGGATTTGGGTCGGGACAACGGAAGCGCAAGTTTCTACAAACACGTATAAACGTAGTAATGACAAAGCTAATTACAATAACACAATAATGAAGCACCATAAGAATCAAAATGATCCGCACTTTATTCGGGTTAGACGCTTTTTTGCCGCTAGCAGGGTGGGAGGTTGGCCGGGCTTTGACATAAAAATGTTGTCCCCTGCAGGGCTGGTACTTGGCCGGGGAGTTTTAAAACAGCAAAGAATTTTGTATTGCCACCACCCATTGAATTCGGCAGCCTCACGGAAATAACTGCATGTTGAAGGATGTGGTGACAGAATACTATATTCATACTGTTTAAGTTAACATTTAAAAAACCAACCTGTGTGCAAGTGCGGCCCATCCCCGTAGTTCTGCTAAGATAACTCCACATTATGTCTTTACATGTTGTCCCATTAATGGATTTGAAGTTCTGCAAAACCACATGGAAACCTTCCCCTGTTACCAGCATGAGCAGGCCCTTTCAAAGAGCCAACTTGCAGACGGCAGAGAACAATAATAGCAAAAACAACTTCAACTTCTTTTATTTTTCCACAAAATGCAACAAAAGTACAATAATATATTATTTTAACTTTCACTTTTTTTTTGGAAAGCTTTACATTAGATGGCAGATATTTATTGCATTGTGAGGGAACTGAGTATAAGCAAGGCCTGTAAAACCCACTACTTAATTTTGTATGAATATATTTATCTAATTAATCTTTATAAATGAAGATTTAAAAGATTTTTAAAACCAAATATAACATTTTGCATTTTTGACATTTGAAGGGATATTATTCCAATATTTAACGACCACAGTTCAATTGTTTTCGCAAAATCCAAGTTTGTACAATTGGAATCTGAAATCAGAAGAATGTCTAGTATTATATGAATGATTATCAGAATTAGCTGTAAACATGTTATTCAAAGCATTAGGGAGTAAGTTATTGCAGAGTTTGTCATAAAAGACACAACGTCTAAATCATAATAAATCATCATTTTCAATGCATTATATTTCATCAACAGAGGACTTGATGAACATCTGTATTCACAAATTCCACTAATCAAATCCGCTTTTGCAGTATTATCTTCTCTTTATCACTTTACCAGCACTTCCCCAAACTGTTAAGCCATACTTAATATAAGAATTAAAAGTATTATACAATTACCTAGTACACATTCAAGGCTTGTCTAACTTTTTCAGTACACAATACTTCCTTGAACATTTTTTTGCTCAAATTATTAATATGCTCTTTTCCAATAAAGATTTTGGTTAATTACAATACCAAGAAAATTCACTGATCAACTTTCTTTATTTCTTTTTAATTTTAATATTATCTATCTTATTTCTATTTCATCAATTTATTGGTTGGTTTTTTTAATGAGTCCAAAAAGCATAAGTTTTGGTATTTATTAAGATTGAATGAAAGTTTATTTGATTAAAACCATGTTTAATTTGCCAATTTCCATCATTCATAATGAATGTCATTCAAAATCTGAACATTCTGATTTGAGTAAAAATGCACTATTATCATCTGCATAAAGAATAAAGATAGAATTTGGAGCCGCATTTGGGATATCATTTAAAATTGATTTTGAATAATATCTTATGTTTGTTCTAAATGAAAATACATCTGTTAAATACAAGCCGTTCAAGAATTTTAGAAAAAAACCTACCAATACAAACAGCAATTGGCTATAATTGTACAATTTCAAAATCGAGTTGATATAATGTTCCTTAGAAATAATTACCTTTTGAAATAGTTAATCCTCAAATTTGTCTACAACAGTAAAAATCCATCATTTCCGATAAACAACCTTTCCTCATGCAGAATGTGATTGCAGTCGCAATTTTCTTCCAAAATTTTTAATTCCTAATTCTTTTAAGTTTTTTTCACATATGTCTCGCATGAGCCATGAATCCATGTTATTTCCCTAACAATTTGTTGCAAATCAAAATGAGGCACTCTTTCATTTTTCATTAGGCGTAATTTTGATACACAGCAATTTCACCAACCTCAAGCGTGCTATAATAGCTACAATTGTGTAAACCAACCGCCACCCATACATTTAAAAATGTTTTTGCACCTGTTCTTTGGTTTAAAATCTACTAAAATCACATTCACAAGAGTGATCACAGAAGAACCTTGATAGTTTCTTTAAATACAAAATAATTGCTTTTTAGAGATTTCAGCATCTTAAATGCGGGCAGAAAATCATAACGCGGGCGGGTTTTCGGGAAACATACATCGCCTTCATCGCATTATTTGGAATCTCAAGTTGTGTTTGATAGTGAAAACAGGGGATATATCATACTTTAGAGGGATTTTGGGAAAGAATGTATTATTCTGCCACAGGCTAAAACGAATTCGGCAACGTAACGGAAGAATCCCATGTTAAAGTGCCGATTTTTAAGTGGTGCAATGAAATACTAAATTCATCCCGGATTTTGAATCGACAAAGTTGAGGTGTTAACAGGGGAAAGGTATTCCATGTGTTTTTTGCATAGACTTTCAACATACAGACAAGGGGGGGGGGGTTAAAGAACTAAATGTGAAGACTGGAGTTTATGCTTAAGCCCCTAGGAAACACTATAATCGTATTCCTTAATTCGGGGGACACGAACGACCAAAATACAGCGTATGTGCATATATCCTTACCCGGAAGCGTATGTTCCGAATTCCCTTAACAAAACGGCAATATAGCGCGATTAATGCAGGGCGCAGTACGGCGTAGTCGTGCGTAGTTGAATGCATTGACGCTTGTACAAGCTCTCTGTACGTACGCCGTGTCCCAGAATTAAAGAATACATTTAATGATTCTAGCCATCCCATCCCCGGCCCGGTAACCAGCCACGGCCAGGGGCCTGGTCATTAGCCAACGCATTAACTCATTTCCTCACTGTGGAAGCATTATTTTAACTGAAAATAGCAATCTCAAAATTTGATGACTTTTTTTTTTGGAAAGATTATAGTGCCAACCACCACACTATATGGTTCGGGACAGTTCGGACCATTTCCAATTCGGCCCACGTCTAATTCGGCCCACTTCCAATTCGGCCCAGGTGCTTTCCCAATTCGGCCCCCATTCGGCCATCCCAATTCGGCCTAGCCAATTCGTCCCACTCCCAATTCGGCCGCAGTCAATTCAGCCCAGTACATTACTGCACCACATGATTCTTAAACATGGTAAATCTATAGTCCTCTGCTGACATGACTTCGGGTTCTTTGTACATTCAACTTCTGTTATTACTTCAACAAACCCGAAGTCATGCCCAGTCTGTACTGTTTTAACATCCTTTAGGTTTTTCAATTTATAACCACCCAAATCAACTCCAAAATGGTCCGAATACCCGACTGTTAACTCACTTTTATCTTGACCTACTCTACAATACTGTTGGACCTGTATTTTTCAATGACTCACACTAAAATGATAAAATTTCGTGATTTTCTGCAACGGTATAGCGTCTTACATTTCAGATCTAAGTCTCAAACCAAATTGCCCTGGGGGTCAGGGGGAAATGTAAGTCAGTGGTGGGAACATGTCTTTTGGCACCAAACAAAGTTTATTCTCTTGACCTGCTTGATGAGACCGCATCTATCTCGCGCTCAATGTCGGATACGTCTTGTTGTAACCATGATTGAAATAGAGACAGATGCATACGTCATGAATACTCTATCCATAGTTTCAATGCTATATCGATAAGTCTTTGGTGCAAAGCGCATGCGTAAAATGTGTACATTATAAACATGGCGAGATTTCTTCGCATCAGCTACATGGAATACGACACAAATGTTTAAATTAAGAACCACAAACCCGTCAGATTTTGACATCGAATGTGGACACGGAAAATATCATACTCAAGAATACGTCCGAAGCTGATTTTTAGATCAGAGCATCGTAAGTGTAACGTCACAAGCATATTTTGAGTTGTGAGAATCACTTTTTTTTTTCACACCACACTGTTAAAAACGATCGTAACGACTACCATCTGGTGTAACCTCAGGTCAGAGATACGTAATGTCCCCTTATAAAAGAAACATCAGACCTGAGGTTCAATCATTGGACTAGGTTAAATCTATAGACTTCTATTTTAGCTTATTTGGGCTCTTGCGCTGGTTCCTCCCTATGCACCAGGTACTTGACTGTCGTATAAACACATTTGGAGCAAGCAAACTAAGTAATGGCTTTAGTTGAGGGAGTCTCCAAAGCAACAATGCCCGTTTAAGGTATCTAACATCCAAACAACTGGACTATGAAGCCATTTGAAGTCTCAAAGCCTACAATTAGGGGCCGTCCGAGTCTCTCAAGCCAAAAAAAGTGTAAAACCAATTTCCCCCCCTTAGCCAACCACTATAGCGCACATGCATGGAAACTCAATCAATCAAAACACTTGCTAACGTAGACCTCCGTCCAAAAGTGCCATTTCTAATCACATATAATTGCCAACATCTTCCTATATACCATTTATCTATTTCTTATAGGTGCTGTTGTTCCCATTTTTGTCTCCATCGGGTTTTTCTCTCTACTTAATGAGAAAGCCTGACCCCTGTACACAATGACCATCAAATACAAGTGGGAAAAAACTTGGCGGTTTTGATGCTTAGACGCGATTAATCATAGTGCAAATGCCAATTCACTACGTGCCAATCTTATTAGTGGTTAACCGCACTTAGAACGTATTTTTATCTGTTATCTTTGAGAAAGAAAAAGAAAGATTGAAGGCTAAAATTTTCAAGACGACAATGAGGAAAAATAAGCCTTTCAGCTGACATCAACTTGATTACTACTTCCGGGTAAACATCAGGGGGGTCCCAAAGACGATCGGAACAAGCACCTTTAATGTACAGTAAACACTCACAGCTTAAAAATACAGGGGTCGATTGAGAAAAATAAATCTACAGCAAATGTTAGCGTTTTTCCAAAATAAGGGCTGAAAAATACAGAAAAATAAACATGACAGACGGGAAAATTACATGCACAGAGTCATTACATGCACTGTTGCACGTGTTCACATGGGGTAAATCGAACCTGCTTAATAAAAGTCAACTATTTTATTTTTGTACACTCTATAATAAATATTTAAGGCACATAAGATATGGTCAACTGTGTACTTCTTATGTACCTCGTCCTTCAACACATCAACGCCACTAACGCGATGATTTCTTTTTGTTAAAGACTATTCTTGTTTCTTATAAAGAGGGATGAAGACTTTTCGCACTTGATGCGGTGCAGTTCTGTTAAAAAAAAAAAACAAAAACAAACCAGTGTAAACTGGTAAATTTATATGTCCTAGCGGAAAACCTTATCGCCCCGAAGATTGACAAACAAATTTTCATAGCGCATGGTGATTCGGTTAGAGTGTAGTGGTATATGCGCGTTTCTCTTTTCTGTACAATATAATTCATCACAACTTCGAAGGGTCAGGCGACACGGCTGCCTGTACTCAATCCTCTCTGCGCAGAACTAGGGACAGAGTGCTCGCTATACATTTTATACACACAAACTCATCTTTCAACAACCACTTCATGGAATCGCACATTCAGGTATAAAAGCCTATAGTGATTTACCAAGTCCATGAAAGGCGCCGCAATGAAGCATGGTGGATTGGCATCCTTTTTAATGGGCCGAATTGGCAAACCCCGGCAATTGTCACACTGGGTAGTGATGTACGGTTTGCCGTGACGGGGAGGGGACCTGGCACAAAGAACCTGTGACGAAATATACATACATGCACAAACCGTTGAAAGAAAAGGAAAAAAAAAAATAAAAAGAGTGAAAAGAGAAAAAATTTTTAAACGTGGGCCGAATTGGCGTGGCCGAATTGGAAATGGGGCCGAAATCGGCATGGCGTGGGCCGAATCGGCAATGGCGTGGGCCGAATTGGCAAATGGGCCGAATCGGGTTGGGAATGGCAATGAGTTTGGGCCGAAATGGAAATGCGGCGAACTGTCGTCATTCCCTATATCTGTTCGCCATAACCCTAAATATACGAGCAACAGACGCATTCTTTAATCGGAATGATGTTCGTTATGGACCGCCTATTTTAGGTTTGCAGAGAGTTACTCAAAAACACGTTGTAGCAGCCGTGTAGCAGCAAATTTACTGAATTCGCAATATACAACTCAAGATAAAATTACTCACCCAAGTTGTTACGAAACGTCCTTTAAATACAAATCATCAACAGTGATTTGCAAAACAAGCTTTAGAAAATAACAAAATCATAACATTACCTTTGCTTTCCATGGTGAGTAATTGCGCTAGTATTGCCGATGTCGTCACTGTTTGTGGAAACTATTACAATTATATGTGGACGATTCCTGAATTTTGTATCTCAGAATTAATCATTTGATTTTATGCATATTATTATGATAAAAGACCTTCTGAGGGTAAGGCGTGGGCCATGTTACGAGCGAGAGGATTATATTAAACCATTTTAATTAGCTCAGAAAAAACGGGCGCGAATCTTTGCGCAACCTTTTGTCGGGAAGCCGATTCATTTTACACGCATTTGCAATACTACAAGTTATTGATACGGAAGTCTTCTACCGTGATGCGAGCTCGCCCAATTTCAAAAACGTTAATCAGGTTAAATTCCTTTTACTACTATATCATGATCTGCACTACGTATAACGAATTAGGAAGCATAACCGTCCATGACAGACAATGTTGACTTGAAGTTGAACTTGAAAGCCTGTTTCCCTGACAGCTGAAGTGAAGGACTACTAAATTCATCCGTTTTTTTTTCTTCTCGAGCAATTACTTCTTAAGACCCAGGGGGCCAGGCTATTTCAATACAACAGTACAAAGGATAATCAGAACCGCCGGGTGCATGCGTTCCATGCTATGCGGAATGGCAGGTTGGTGATTGCATGCATGGGCAGGATCCTAATTATAAATCGGGAAGGACAACTCGATCAACGAAGTGGATGCATACTGCACACCGATCTTGCATGAAACCCGTTACTTATGGATCGCCGGGTGTACGTGGCGATTTGTTCGCTACGCATTCCGATTACGTATACTGCAAAAATAATCAGGGTACTTATAGTACATGGTGGCGCTATTCTATGCAATAATAGTAATCATGAAAAGTAAAGATACAAATTCATTTTTTAAACATGTTAAAGTGATTTTTTTCCTAATGTATTAAGAAGGCCATCAAAATTTAGGGTTGGGTTATTCCGTTTTATGTAAAATTACGAGATAGGCCTACATTATGCATTTTCACTCTCCGTTAAGGTGGATCTAGGTAATTTTTCAACCAGTTTTTTAAAATTGATTAAACATTTTTGGCTTTTTTTTCAAGATTCATCTCACTGGATTACTAGGCCTGCGGAATCGTGTATGGGCATTTGTTCCACAGTTAGTCACCCGCCGCATGGTCAAAATCGAGGTCACGAAATGTGTTTCTAAATCTAACCTATTTTAGGATCATAATGACTACTATTTATCATAATTGGCAGAAAAAAAACGGTTGAATAGGCATTTTTCAATATAACAAAATGCTTGCTGATTATTATTTATTGTGTAGCTGGACATGTTTTCGAGTGCTTTCACGCTAGTAAAATATGAATCATTCTAAAATATTCTGTAATCACTGCACATACCAGTCGAAGCAGACGAAGCTGTTGCCTTTTGCTGTCGCACTTGGTCAATAAAACGTCCGCTTTTGTGGGAAAATGGTAGGTTCCTTATACATCATATACCGATGATTAGTTTATAGGTTTCATAGAAACCATATGAATGTTTTTCTTTGACAATTCATGAACTAATTAACCAAACTGCCCAGTCCAGAAAGTACATCAAACAAAGCCCTGCCGTATAGTAGCTGAACATCAGTTAGCAAGGGCGCGGAAGCGCCGATTTTTGATCAAAAGCTAAATATCTCCCTTAAGCTTTAGCCAGTTTAGTCCTGAGTCTCGTTTGTTAAAGTGGCATGGACACAATTCTGCAAAGTATGACAGTTGTATTTCTTCAAATTGCTTGCAGATGATACCTAGGCCTAGGCCAATTTGAAGAGACATAATTTCTTGGTCTTGGACAGTGTAGAACAGGGGTGTCAACCTGCGGCCCGCGGGTTTGCGGCCAGCCAAGAGATCTCAGCGCGCGCCGCGAGGGGGGTGGTACTTCCCAGAAAAATTTTCAAAATGCATAATATCTGAAATAAGTAGATTTTTAAAAAAAATGTCATTTGAATTAGTTCAATTTACCAAGTCTAACAACAAAACTTTTTCAACATGTGAAAAAATAATTAGTCCAATTTCATCAATCTGAACCAACTTTTAAATTAAATATTGTGGAAAAATTAGTTCCCAATTTGCTCAGCGAAAGCCAAACGTTTTCAAAATTTGCTAAAAAGGTCAACAAAAAAAATGGAAAATTTGTGTAAACTTGACCCAAATCTGCATCCCTGGTATTGATATGGGTCTCTTGAGCAAATATATGGGTTCTACAAAAATGTACTTCCAGACTTTTTGTGGCACGTCATAAATCAAACTTGAGAGCCCCCACTTACTTATTTGCGGCCCGCAGTTGTTGTGGATTCAACAATACGGCCCTTGAGTCAAAAAGGTGGGCACCCGGTTTAGAAAGTACGCCCGCTTCCCGCCAAAACGGCGAACGTACTGTACACGTATACGAGTACGCGCGCCGAGCAACGCGCGCGTTGCATAGTGTGCGTAGCACGCTTTAGACAGCGGGGGGTTTGAAAAAAAAATCGCCCAAATCCTCAAAAAAGAGTGGGAGTTTGCTGAGCGAGTTTAAAATAAAAGCGTTTTGTATTCTTAAAAAGCCGTGCAAAAAAATAAAGAAGCGTGGTAATTCGCAACTGACCTAGCATTGAAAAAGCTCCGAAAACGAAAATGGAAGCAGCCGACTTTACGCTCTTGTTTTCAGTATTGCCGTGCGAACTGGCAACTGTTGTGCTATTTTTTGTAACGGAAAATCTGTACGGAACCATTCCGTCATGTCAATTATCATATGAAGAGTTCTAAAATTCGCGTTAATACCAAGATAATTTACTAACTAATGTGATTGTGAATCCCGCGCACCGCCTTAGATGTTGCCGCAATAATTCCCAGCTGTGGACTGTTCATTGGGCAGTTCGTTTCAAACATGGCCGCCCGGTAATAAAAACAGACAGGGGTGCCGACATTATCACGATACCGTAGCGGTATAGGAATATCGCGATGAAATGCACAAGCCTGTTAGCGTGTGTTAAGTATCAATGGGGTCGTTTCATGCGCTTATGGTGTCCTTCAAGTTTAATTTTGTGTTTTTGATAGCAAGATAACGAGATAATTAGACTTCCGGGTGTGAATTTGCTTCGTCAAGGGTGCCGACTTCGGAACATTTGACGTTTCTTTAGCATATTCGTGCCGTAAATTTATTTGATTCTTGCATTTCCATTAAACCGAGTGTGTTTCTAGTAAGAGCAAAAATAATTAAGAATGAAATCAGAATCCAAACCTGATACTGACAGAGCTAATTTTGATTTTTGTTTTTCAAACTCAGACTCACTTCTGTTTCTGAAGAAGTCTATGCATTATGCTATGGGCATGAATCCTGTCATGAATAATGAAAGGGACTGAGTCTAGGTATTCTGGACCCCAAAACACTCTGAAGATTCCATAAGCTAAGAAAAAAATACATGGAAGATCTATAGAAGTTTTATATGTTTGAGCTAGAGTATATAGGCCTACTGTGCCCTTGCAATAAGAAAAATCTACGTAAGCATGGACGTGACATTTTTTATGATATTCATATCAAATAGATGTAGGTATGGGGATCTGATCCCGGTTCGCCGTTTCCCTGGGGGGGGGGGGCTCGCAATAGAACTAATGCTTAGGGTGGGTTTTATGACTTCTCGGTATAAAGGTGTTGTTTCATTAAAGTGTGGTGTTTAAATATAAAGGGTGGGTTAAAAATGGCAACAAATCAATCAAAACCTTGCTAAACGTATACCTCCGTCCAAAATTGCCATCTTCACCACAATATTGCCAACATCTTCCTATATACCATATTATATATTTTCTTATAGGTGCTTGTTCCGATTATTTGTCTACATCTGTGTTCTCTACTTGATATGAGACGCCTGACACCTGTACCCAATGACCATCAAAGTCATGAAAATAAACTTGCCGTTTTGATGCCTAACGCGATTATGCAAGTGCAAAGCCATATTCACTATATTGTGCTAATATATTAGTGGTTAAACACTAGAACGCTATTTTTATCTGTATCTTGTAGAAAGAAATGGATTTGAAGCTAAAATTTCAAGACACAAGAGAAAATACTGCCTTCCAGCTGACATCAAAAATTGATACTACTTACACCCATAAATCAGGGGGTTCCCAAGACTATCGAACAATCACCTTTAATGTACAGTCAACCTCACAGCTTAAAATTCAGGGGTCGATTTAGAAAATAAAATCTACATGCACATGATAGCTTTTTTCCCAAATAAGGTCTGAAAAACAGAAAAATAACATGCACAGAGGGGAAATTCACATGCACAGAGTCCATTACATGCCTGGGTGCCTGTTCCCCTGGGTAAATCGAACCTGCTAAAATGTCACCTCCATTTTTATTTTTGTACACTCTCATAATAAATATTTTTTATGCACGTAAGTTATGGTCAACTGGGTACTTCTCATGTACCGTCGCTTCAACCCATCAACGCCAACTAACGCGATGATGTCTTTTTATGTAAAAAAAAAGACTATTCTTGTTTCTTATAAAGAGGATGAATACTTTTCGCACTGTGTAATGCGGTGGCAGTTATACGTAACACGCATTGTACACTGTAATTTATATGTCCAGCGAAAACCTTATCGCCCCGAAGATGCCACAAATTTTCAAGCAAGCGCATTGTGATTTCGTAGAGGCGCGTTTTCTCTTTCGTTTCAATATAATTCATCACATTAGAAGGGTCCAGCGACACTGCTGCCTGTACTTCAATCCGCTTCTGCGCAGACTAGGGACAGTTGTCTCGACTATACATTATACACACAACCATACACCCATCTTGTCACACACAACACTTCATCACGGCACCATTCAGGTATATAAGACCTATATTGAATTTACAATTCCATGAAAGGCGCGCACTGAAGCCCATGGTGGATATGGCACTCCTTTTTAATGGGCCGAATTGGCAATCCCCCGGCAATGTCACACTGTGTAGTGATGGGTTTTTTAATCCCCCCCCCCCCCGTTTGCCGTGCCTGGTAGGACATGGGGCAAAAACCTTGACGAAATATACCACATGCCCAACCGTTGAAAAAGAAAAGGAAATAAATAAAAAAAACAGAGAGAAAGAAGAAACAACTTTTTCAAAATGGGGCCGAATTGGACTTGGGCCGAACTGGAATGGGCCGAATCGCAATGGCGTGGGCCGAATCGGCAATGCGTGGTCGCCGAATTGGCAAATGGGCCGAATCGGGTTGGGCCGAATTGGCAATGAATATGGGCCGAATTGGAAATAGGCCGAACTGTCCCGTCATTCCCCTATATCTAGTTCGCAATGCAAACCCTAAATATCTATCAAATCAGAGGCATTCTTTAATCGGAATGTTGTTTCGTTAGGGACCGCTCTATTTTGGTTTGCAGAAGAGTTTACTCAAAAACGTGTAGCAGCAAATATACTGAATTCGTCATATACAACTCATAAAGCCTAAAGTACTCACCCCATTGTTACTAAACGGCCTTATAATCAAATCATCAACAGTGATTTGCAAAAAGGCTTAGACATACACAAATAGACATCTACAATTTGCTTTCACAATGTTGAGTATGGCTCTAGTAGTGCCGCTGTCGTCACTGTGGTGGACTATACAATTATTGTGGAAGGATTTCCCCCTGAATTTTGTATCTCAGAATTAATCATTATGAAATTTTATGCATCTATTATGATAAAAGACCTTCTGAGGTGTGTGTGCCATGTTTTACTACGAGGATTAAATAAATTATATTAAACAATTTTTATTATCTCCGAAAAACGGCGAATATTTGCGAAACCTTATTGCTTCGGAGCGTATTCAATTACACTGCTACAAGTTATTGTATACGGAAGGGCTTCTACCGTGATGCGATTACGCCCAATTAAAAACGTTTCATCACGGTAAAAGTTCCTTTTACTACCTAATCATGATATGCCCTACGTCTACGAATCGGAACCTACCGTCCATGACTACAAATGTTGACTTGTAAGTGAACTTTGAAGCCTGATTCTCCTGACATGCCTGAAGTGAAGGACTACTAAACTCATCCGTTTTTTTTTTTCTTTCTCGAGCAACTTACTTCTTAAGACCCAGGGGCCAGGCTATTTCAATACGAACAGTACAGTACGGTATATCAGAACCGCCGTGTGCATGCTTTACACATGCTATGCGTGAATTGCAGGTGATGCATGCATGGGCAGGGATCCTAAATAAATCGGGAAAAGACACTCGATCTTCAACGAAGTGGATGCATACTGCACCCTGATCTGCATGAATCCGTTACTTATGATCGCCGTCTTAAGGTGCGCTTTTTCCGCTACGCATTCCCGCTTCGTCCATACTGCAAAAATAAATCAGGTTACTTATCGTACTTGGTGGCGCTATACTATGCAATAATATTATCCTGAAAGTAAAGCTCAAATTTCATTTTTTACATTTGAAGTGATTTTTTTCTAAATGTATTAAAGAAGGCCATCAAAAATTTAGGTTTGGGATTTATTCCGTTTATGAAAATTACGATATAAGCCTACATTATTCATTTACACTCTCCGTTTAGGTGGTATTAGATAATTTTTCAAACCGGCGATGATTAACATTTTTGGCTTTTCTTTCAAGATTCACCTCACTGCATTACTATGCCTGCGATTCGTGTATGGGCATTTGTACACAGTGTCACCCTCCTGGCTTGGGTTCAATAAGCGAGGAGGTCACGAAATGTGTTTCTAAATCGAACCTATTTAGATCATAATGATCTATTTTATCATACTTGCAGAAATTAAAAACGGTTGTGTGTGAATAGGGATTTTTCAATATCACAAAATGCTTGCTCTGATATTATTTCAACTGTGTGAGATTTGGACATGTTTTCGATTGCTTTCAGCCTAGTAAAATATGAATCATTCTAAAATATTCTGTAATCACTGCACATACCAGTCGAAGCATGTAGAGAAGCCTGTTGAATTTTGCTGTCGCACTTGGTCATTAAAACGTCAGTTTGTGGAAATTGTAGGAATTATAAATCTATACGATGATGAGTTGATAGGTTGCCTAGAAACCATATGAATGTTGTTCTTTGACAATTCATGACCTAATCAACCAACACTTGCCCAGTCCAGAATGTAAGCAAAACAAAGCCCTGCCAGGCATATAGCTGAACAACAGTAGCAAGGCGGCGGAAAGCTGCCGATTTGATCAAAAGCTAAATATTCACCTTAGGCCTTCGCCCCCGAGTTTAGTCCTGTTGTTAGTCTTCTTGAAAGTGGCACTGGCCAATTCTGCAAAGTATGACCTTTTGTCATTTCTTCAATTTGCTTTCAGATGATTACCTAGCCTAGGCCAAATTTGAAGAGCATAATTCTTGTTCTTGGACAGTGTCAGAACAGGGTGTCAACCTGCCGGCCGCGGGCCATTTAAGCGGGCCCGCCAGAGCCTATCCATGCCGGGCCCGCGAGTACTTCCAGAAAAAAAATTAAAAGCATAAATAATCTTAAATATATAGATTTTAAAAAAAAAATGTCATTTGAATTAGTTCAATTTACTCAACATCTAACACCAAACTTTTTCAACATTGTTGAAAAAATTAGTCCAATTTCATCAATCTGAAACCAAACTTTTGAAAAAAACTTGTGTGGAAAAATTAGTCCAATTTGCTCAAGTCGACGCCAAACTTTTTCAAAATTTGCTAACAAGGTCACACCAAATGGAAAACTTGTGGTGTTAAACTGACCCCAAAACTGCATCCCTGGTATTTGCGTGGTCCCTCTTTTAGTCAATATATGGGTCTACAAAAATGTACTTCCAGACTTTGTAGGCACGTCATAATCAAACTTGGAGCCCCAATTACGTATTTGCCGGCCGAGTGTGTGGATTCAACCATACTGCCCTTGAGTCAAAGGTTGGGCACCCCTGGTTTAGAACGTACCGCCCGCTTCCCCGCCAAAACTGCGCACCGTCATGTTACACGTAATACTCAGTACCGCTACGAGCAACGCGCTCGTTTGCATAGTGTGGTCATCGCACGCTTTAGACAGCGTGGGTTTTAAAAATCGCCAAATCCTCAACAAGCGTGGGTTTTCGAGAGTTTAACTAAAATGCTTGTATTCTTAAAAAGCGTGACAAAAAAATAAAAGCGTGTAATTCTCAAGTGTACCTTACTGAAAAGCTCCGAAACGAATGGAATCAGCCACTTTACGCTCATTGTTTTCCGTATTGCTATGCCGACCGTCCGGCAACTGTTGTGCTATTTTTTGTAACTGAAAATCTGTACGAACAGTCCGTCCGTCAATTATCATATGAAAGTTCTACAATTTCGCGTATAATAATCAAGATAATTACAATTAGATGTGATTGTGAATACCGCGCACCGCTTTAGATTTTGCCGCATACATTCCCAGCTTCGGCTTTTCAGTGGGGCAGTTCGTTTCAAACATGGCCGCCCGTAATAACCAGACAGTGGGATGCCGACGAGTATCACGATACCGTAGGGCTATAATAAAGGAATATCGCGAGGACATGCAACATTTTAGCGTGTGTTAAGTATAATGGGGTCTGTTTCAAATCGCGCTAATGGTGTCGTTCAAGGTTTAATTTTTGTGTTTTTGATGCAAAGATACGAATAATTATACTTCCGTCGGGTGTGATTTGCTTCGTCAAGGGTGCCGAAGTCGGTAACATTTTGAAACGTTTCTTTAGCATATTCGTGCCGTTAAATTATTTGATTATTGATTTTCATTAAAACCGAGTGTGTTTTCTAGTAGAGCAAAAATATATTAGATGAAATAGAATCAAATTCCTGAATACTGGAAGAGCTAATTTTGATTTTTTGGTTTTCAACTCAGACTCACTTCTGTCTGAAGAAGTCTCTTCAGTATGTCTATGGGGCATGATTCATGTCATGAAATTAATGAATAGGGACTGAGTCTAGGTATTCTGGACTCCAAAAACACTCTGAAAAGATCCAGAAGCTAGAAAAAACTACATGGAGATTCATATATAAGTTTATATGTTAGTATAATATTATAGAGGCCTACTGTGCCCTTGCAATCTCTACGTAGCAATGACTTTACATTTTTTGATAATTCATACTCAGAATTAGATGTAGGATAAGATTATGATCCCGGTTTTCGCCGTTTCCCTCGCAAAAGCAAAAAGCTTGGGGGGTTTGACTTTCTCGGTATAAAGGGTGTTTTTTCATATACAAGGGTGGGGTAAATATAACGGGTGGGTTTGAAACACCACTGCACACTATGGTTTGTTATGTCCAAGAGAGCTATGTGTGGTCTAGCGGAAAGTGCAGGACTCCGCGATCAATAGAGCAAAACCGTGAAAATCGTGAGTTCGAGCCCACTATGGTCAAGCGTGTTTTGTGTCCCTGGGCTAGACACTTAGTCTCAATTGCCTCGTCCCCCAAGCGAAACTGGGTAGCTGCTTGGGAATATTACAATCCTAACTGCTGATTAGGCTGTGCGCTTGTAATGCATGTCTTTGAGTCACCCACCTAAATTGAAGAGCGAATGGATGTACGATTTCTTGAAGGCGGTGTATAATAATTGGCACCCGCACTTTGAGCCTGTTGGGATTACCGCTATTAAAAAAACTGGTTATTATTATATTATTACTTATTATTATTATTAATAATTATGGCCCGAGTAAGGCGCCTGTCCTGGCCTAGGCAGTACAGTAGTAGGCTATGCTTAGCTAGCAAGTCTGCTGAATCAATCAGGTCATAGTGCCCCTGGTCCGCTAAATGGCACAAACTAAAATACCGGCTGTCCCAAAATGTTAACACTCAGATAGAGGCATTTTGTAAAAAAAAATAAAATGGGTCTTTGTTAGGTATGTTTCTAAAGGTGCGTGTTCCGATCGTTCTTTGGGACCCCCCTGATTTACCCGGAAGTAGTAATCGATTTTGATATCAAATGAAAGGCCGTATTTTTCTCTTTTGGTCGTCCTGAAATTTGAGCCCTCAAATCCATTTCATTCCCAAGAATAACAAAAAAAAAACTCCGTTTTAGTGGTTAACCACTTTATTTAGCCGTATGAATAGGGCTTTGCGACATGCAAGGTTGTTTCCCACGGTACTTGGATGGGCTAATGTGCAAGTGCCAGCTCCTCATATCAGAGACACACAATACACATAAATCAGACAACCACCTTTCAAAGAGCAATAAATAACTTATTTGGCCGTTTATTCATATCACTGCTATTGCAGAACAAAAGATATGCTTTGCCAAAAGGAGAGTGCAAATCTGGATTGGTCCGATTAGCATTGGTTACATATTTGAAAGATTGCGGAAAACATATTTTGTAACATTTCAAAATTGAGTTATTGGATGGCTATTGACCTAATGAAGATATTGACACCCCTTTTGAACTTCATTATGTCAATAAAGTGTGAACATTGTGTTTATGATCAGCAATACTTTGCATTTTTTGAAAAATTAAATCAGTTAATTTACGTTCATTAGCAGACTTAGGCCTATCAATCGCTCAAAATTACTCATAATGCTAAAACCTAACCAAATTTTAATCGAACCATCAGACACTTCCTTATTGAATTCCCAAGAAAGCTATGATTTTCTACACAGTTGAATAAACAACAAAACATGCAAGCAAACAAAAAAGAAGAAACCTCTGATAATAGGCCTGCACAGACTAATAAAGCTGGTAGAACTGCAAATAAAGACACCAGTAGCAGGCCAAACAAAAGACCCATTATGGTACCAGAATGGCAAGAACTCAAGGACTCAAGCCAAGATATCTTTGTTAGAAGAGCAGTTGTGGTAGATCTAACGATGAGCGTTTGGTAAAACCTGGGTAAAACACGTGACTGAATCCCAAAGTCTTTCTTAATAGAAAAACATGGCAAATTTGTTTGTTTTCCTTTTAAGATGGAAAGAATGAAGTCAATAAGTCAAGTGTATTCATGTTGCATCCATGCATTTCAAGTGCTTGAAGACAGAAATCAACCAAGTTTTTTTGCCCTCTTCATATATAAGCATATTTTTTTGTTCTACATATTTGGATTGGAATGAATAAATAGCAAATTAAAGCTTCTTTTATTGGCTTCAAAGGGATACCAAACGAAACCTCATGGGTACTTTTTTATCAAAATTTCTTTGTCCCGGTGTTACAGTTTTGGGGACAGCAAGTAGTCCAAATGTGCTACTAGACCAATTTTTTGAATGCTCATCAAAATCAGCAAAAATCAAAGAGAATTTTACATGTTTTTACATGAAAAGAGTAAGGCTCTCATCAACCAAATCAATATGGGTAACAAAATGAATGAAGGTATTAAATCAATCCTCATCCCTCTGATTACATCACCTGGAGAATATAAGGTCTGCATGCCTCATTGCCACCTACAATTGGATATTCCAGTATAATACTAGAATGAATGATGGTATTAAGTCAATCCTCATCCCTCTGTTCACACCTGCAGAATATAAGTCTGGTTGCCTCATTGCACATACAATTGGATATGCCAGTATATAATATAATAAATGAAGGTATAAGTCAATCCTCATCCCTCTTATTATATCACCTGCAGAATATAAAGGTCTGGCGTGCCTCATTGCACCCTACAGTTGGATGCTATTTCTGCATAAGAGGTCTTGTACAAAATACAAATCTTCTCCAAAGAAAAGTGGATGAAACATGCTTGATCGCTGGTTGCCCACTTATGACAAGAAGTTTAATCATTTCCTGACTAAACCTCCAGGTCCTTCTGTTTTGAAACTTCTTTTAATATTCCATTTAAAAAAAAACACATTTATTTTTTAAACGCCAATGGTGTGATCAGGAAGAGTGCACATTTCAATCTTTGTGCAAATCTTCAAGGTCTTGAACACTGTAAATGCACTTTTGTGTCATCAGCAAACATTTTGCTGTTGAACTGACAACATCCAGCATATCATTTAAAAATAGTAAGAAGAACATTGGTCCAAGTGTAGTGCCCTGTGGGATGCCACTAATAACATTTCTCCATGAAGAAGGCCCATGTAAAAAAAAAATATGCCACAACTTGAAAAATTATGAAATTTAGGAGACCGTAACTCTAAAATAATACCCCACAGCTCACCACATTTGGGAAAATTCTTAAGAGGAGCTTTTGGTGTACATAGATAATAAGAATGCATTAAGCCTCCACCTGAGTTTTGGGAGTTTATAAAGGACCTCTTCACAGATCAAAAATGAGTCTGACTCTAACCATCGATGGGCTTATGGGACCTCCAAGTGCCACATTGTCCAATCCAATCTTAATGGGGCCAAATCTTTAAATGTAAATTACATGATGCCAATGTCTTGCGGGACCTTGTCGAAAATAGTGTTGATTTATTTGGTTTAAGTATAACCCCTTGAAAATGCAAACTTATAATATTTTGGCCAATATCTGACACCTCAAGAAACCTGTATTACATTAATGACACACCTTGCAAGTTGAAATATGTTGAGGGTGAATTGTTGAAGAGATAGCCCAGATGTACTGAATTTAAAAAACAAAAAAAAAAATAAAAACTTGATTGCCAATGGTTGCCTCCTGGGCAAAAACTTCATAGGAGATCGCAGAAAAGCAAGTGCCGATGCATTGCCTATGGGCAACAAGATTTCATAATTCTAGTTGTAGATGTATGCCCATTTCCCCGTTTATATACCCATTTCCCCGTTTATATACCCAGCCAGTATGCGTGAGTGCAAGAGCAGTCATGCTCACTGGTGGGGCATTTAGCAATTCTATTTGTTAGCCGACATGCCCTTTTACTGGGCATTTTGTTTGTATATGTTAGGATAAATTTTTATGTGAATGTCAGCAATTTACATATTTGCACTGTTGGAAACTGTATCTAGCTCCTCACACAATTGTTATATTTAAGTCATTTTTTATGATGTGACTTTAGTTGATGTCGTTTGGTAACCATGGAGATAATGCAACAACGGATAGCTGGGGTGCATGACTTATTGATGCAAGCATGGAGAGAACGCTGGACAGATGTACACTGGAGCACACAGCTAAAGAGGATACTACCACCTGGCGTATCTGGGGACACATGTAGGCTTGCAGGTAAGCCTACTTATAAGACAGTGTTAACCCTAAGTTTCTGGGTGTCTGTTTTGGCTTGTAACTTTGCAAATATTTGACTATGATATGTAAAAGTATACATTTCTAGAAAGTAAATTAGATGATGAAGCCGATTATAAATGGCATTAGATAAATGTGAAACATGCCACATTGTGAGAAAAATACCAAAACAAGATTTTGCCCCAATTTCTTCAGACAATGTACAACAAAAACACTTTAAATTGTTATGATTTTTCATATTATTTTTAATAAACAGGACAGAATTGTCTAGGAAAGGTTTCCTTTTTTTTAAAAGTTTTTGAAAAATTAAGAAAAATTTTATTTTTACTCTCCTTTCCCAAAATTTGAGTACATATTGAAGAATGTCTTTAATTAGAAATCATGAAATGAAAAATTGAGAAACCGATTGAGAGTTACCAATTGCTATCATATGAAAGTTAAACCTTACCTTTTACTTCAGTATTTTGGAGGTTATCACTGGTTAGGGTACAAGTCTTTGGTGGAGAAGATCCTCAGTTCAATTCTCGGCAGGGCCACTTGCAGGGATTTAATTGGGAAGTGGGAACTAAAGAGCTATTGATTAAAATTGCATGGGATTTGCTCCCTGGTGGTTCAGTTGGGTTTGGACAGAAGTATGATAACATCCCGTCCTTCAGTTTGGAAAAGAGTAAAAGGATGATTAAACCTGGCTGTCCCAATTCTATCCCAGAGAATGAACCCAATGGAAATCGCTTCATGTAGAGCAGGGGTGTGAGGATTTCCTCTTTTTTTGAAATTTTGTTAATATCAAAATTTTAGATTTTTCTTTGATTTTCAGCATGTTTTTTGATGTTTTACTTCTTTTTTCCTGTTTTTTCCTGTTTCCTCTCTTTTCCTTTTTTTGTCCATGGCCTCTCACACCCATGGTAGAGGCTTTCTTGGGTTATCCAGGACTTTGCCCAAATGAATAAAATCAGATACAGGGTGCTGTGACATTTTGTGCATTTGAAGCACTTCCTTATGAGTTACAATATGCTCATCCACAAGGACACAGTTCAGTGGGTTGTACGTGTACATACATTGACATGAACTGACCTTATGTGATCTGGGTATATCATACCCAAAAACCAGGGGGTATATTTTCTAATACATTGGTGAATGAAAGCTACTGAACTGTGCCAAGGGAATTGAGATTTTGAGTGATTAGTCTATTGATACATATTTGTGTACTCTTATTTTCAGACATGATACTTATGCAAGCATTTGTTGGACCCAATCCTAATGCATTGATGCTATCCTACCTCAAGCATGCTATCAGTTCTCAGGTAAGTAATATTTTGTTTGACCCAATATTAAAGCAATAATAGCACATTTTTTTGAAGAGCGCCCCCAATTTTTAAATGAATGGTGAATGGTTAAGCTCGAAATGTCTGTGTGTCACAAGCGAAGGAATTTGTGAAATGTGAAATAGCCGGAAAATAGCACCACGTACGTGTCTACGCTCATCCATTAGTTGTTATTGGTTCAGGCAAGTCTAGTTAGAGGTTATTTTCTCGGGGTGGCATTATTTCATCATGGACGGACATAAACGTAGCATTTCCAGCTCTGCTGTTAAGTCCAATCTGGGATCCCACTTCTAATTACAAAATCGATTATTTATGATAGATACGCATTTTTTAGCATTCTCGTTCGCAGGTATAGTTTCCTAGACAATTACCAACGTAACTCTGCCAAAATATCAAATTTGAAAATTGGGGGCAAGATTAAAAAAATGTGCCATTATTGCTTTAACCTAACAGGACAGTGCTGATAAGTGCCTCCTGGTCATAAATTAGTAAAAAAAAAATGGCCAGTGCTGAAAGTGCCTCCTGTGCATTTACCCTTCAAGAACATGAATGCTGACAAATGCCTGTTGGCATATAATTTACCCCTCAGAAGGCAAGAAAATATTTGAAAAATTAAAAAAAACTCTAACCCTGCAACCTAACAAAATGCACACAAGTGCTGGCTGGGCAATCATTCACAACTCTATAAATACTGCATTCACAACTCTATAAATACTGCATTCACAACTCTGTTATGCTTGCTAAAAAACTTTAAAAAAAACAGGTTAAATATAGGGTATTAGGTAAAAAAAGCAGGCATGCGCCTATGTCAAGCTCTTCTGCAAGCTCTTCATTGGCTGGTCAAGTCCTCCACTCTGACCCTTGAAAAGATGAGAGAGACGCGAGACCGCCAGCTGCTGGCGAGAAACCTAGACATCATAGCAGAGGTATTGAGAGTGTTATGCCAGACAAGGACCAACCAGATACTGCTTCATATTGCAAAGTTAGAGGACAATGGTAAGCTTTCTTGGAAATTATTATATTAGCCTCCATTTTGTGATTAAAATATTTTACTTCTCACTGGAAAGACTAAGGGCCAGCAGCAGTAGTAACCAGAAGCTATACAGTATAGTTATAGCTAGTTTTGATCTGCAATGAGTGGCATACTCCTATGTCAAGCTCTTCTTCAAGCTCTTCACTGGCTGGTCAAGTCCTCCACTCTGACCCTTGAAAAGATGAGAGAGACGAGAGACCGCCAGCTGCTGGCGAGGAACCTAGACATCATAGCAGAGGTATTGAGAGTGTTATGCCAAACAAGGACCAACCAGATACTGCTTCATATTGCAAAGTTAGAGGATAATGGTAAGCTTGCCACCTATGATACAATCTGTCTGATTGGCTCATTACAGAACACAACACGAGATAGTCCTTTCAGTGACCAATCAATTAAAAGAGTGCTTCCATATCTCTGTGTAAACCATACCACCATTCTAACAGTATCTCTGATTTGCTCATTACATGATATTACCTTCCAAATAACCAGTCAAAGTAATGCTTCGATGCCAATAAAAAAAAAAAAAAAAAAAAACCATGTATTGTTTCGCCATACAAAAAAGTGCACATTGTGCTTGGGTATTCTTTAGTGATATTTGAATAAATATTACTATAGGAAACAGTGGCGGCACCAGACTTAATTTTCTGGGGGGAATTTTTTTTTTTTGGGGGGGAAAGTGAAATTCTAGGGGGAAAAACTTCCAAATTTTTGCCAAAAATCACTGATACTTGCCCAAATTGGTGAATTTTGGCCCCAAATCGCTCATTTTTGTGACTGATACGAATGTTGAAACAAATAGGTTTTGATGAGAGTCTTGAAGCTCTGAACACTAGATACATTACGAATGTTGAGTGGAAAGTATTTTCCACAAATTGGGAGCACCACTGAAAAGGTTCTTTCCCCAGAGCTCTTGTCTTGGGAACCACAGGGTTCAGACTGTGATAAAAATGTTAACCCACTTTGTGTAAGATTTATTTGGAGTTTCGTAAGGGTTACAATGATGTAACTTGGTGGAAAGAAGCGGGCTTATGATTTCTTGACCTGATTAGATTTTGGGTGCAAAATATGCTAATTAAGTATCTAATATGCATAATTTATGAAAATGTTCCTGCAAGGCTTGTATACAAGTTATCTGGAGTTCTGTAAGGTGTATAATGATGTAACTTGGTGGAAGGAAGCGGGTTGAAGAGTTCTCAACCTGATTAGATTTTGGGCATATTTCGGGCAAATTACATATGCAAATGAGCTAATTAATATGCAAAAATCTGCATAATCACTCTATTGTAGTTGCATTTATCGCATGTTAGTGATCACAACATTCAATCGCGACATTCGGCGGGGACATTTATGCATCGCATAAATCCGAGTTCACCTTGTTCTTCCTATTGTAGTTGTCATGGACCACCAGAAGAATGCATACTCCTATGTCAAGCTCTTCTGCAAGCTCTTCATTGGCTGGTCAAGTCCTCCACTCTGACCCTTGAAAAGATGAGAGAGACGCGAGACCGCCAGCTGCTGGCGAGGAACCTAGACATCATAGCAGAGGTATTGAGAGTGTTATGCCAAACAAGGACCAACCAGATACTGCTTCATATTGCAAAGTTAGAGGATAATGGTAAGCTTGCCACCTATGATACAATCTGTCTGATTGGCTCATTACAGAACACAACACGAGATAGTCCTTTCAGTGACCAATCAATTAAAAGAGTGCTTCCATATCTCTGTGTAAACCATACCACCATTCTAACAGTATCTCTGATTTGCTCATTACATGATATTACCTTCCAAATAACCAGTCAAAGTAATGCTTCGATGCCAATAGATAGGCAGGTAGTAGCAGCTACTGATTAATATCAGAATAGCGCTCTCCTCCATGGTTCATTTGGAATTGGGCAAATGATTCATGAAAGCATCCCGTCCTTTGGAGGGGATGTTAAGCTGTTTGTCCCGTGTACAGAGAGTCACAACTGTACATGTATCTCATAGCCAGTTTCGAATAAGGGTACGGTTAAAACTCCTGACTGTTCCCAATCTGCCCCAGCCTCAAAGCGGGCCATGTTAGGAGCGTCTGTATGGATACACGGCCCGATCAACTTACTCGGGTGAATAAATTCTGACACCACCACAAGCCATAACCAATGATTTGTGAATATGCAAAGAAGAAGGCAGGTAGTGCCGGGGGTTAAAACAAAAAATAGTACAAGTAAGTTTTTAAACCTTGTTTGAAAGACTGAACTGTGGAAGCTGATCTGATGGCAAGTGGTAATTGATTCCAAAGAATTGGGGCAAATACACTAAAGGATTTATCACTTGTCCGTCCTCTATTTTGTGGGATATAATGCATACCTGGCAACCTTCCCTGTTTTATAGGAATCATCCCTATTTTGAACTTTCAAAATTGCAAAAAATAGGGGTGTCCCTGTTTTTGTGAAATTTCAAACAAATCTTGAAATAATTGCCAGAAGTCCTGAAATATTTTTTGGGCTCCTGAAGCTCTTCCTGCAGCTTCAAAAACACTAACACCCAGTAACTTCAGGAGACTTTGCCCCTGTGTACTCCACTAGAGGCCCTAAAGTGGATCAGAAAAAGACCCCACCCATAAGGGCTTTAAAATAGTGATGAGGCATTTGTGACACATATATTCTGATTTTTGTGTTCTCAATGTTGGCAAGTATGTATAATGGAGAGAGTATGTCCATACTTGAAGCAGAGGCCTTCCCTTGGTGGTATTTAAATGGTGATGCACTCTTAAAGATAGGTGACAGACCATTCAGTGTCAATTGGTGGGGAAGAAACTAGTAATGTAAGTGAGTGTAAGAAAGCAGTAAGTGTAATAGCTGCCATGTGATACCTCTGCGTGCTGCCATTTAATACATCCTTGTGTTGCCATGTATTATGATAACTTAATTTTCTTTTGTCAGTGGCTCTTGAAATGGTTCTTCGGGCAACAGTGTCACCTGAATAACCATTTCAAGAGCTACTGACCAAAGACTTGGCATGATAGTATATTTGATGACAAATGGCAGCTATTGCACTTAAGACCTTCTTGCATTCACATGATGAGTTACTTGGTTCTATTTTATCCATTATATACATTACGAAATGATCCAACTAGTGCATTTTTGTGCTCAAAAAGGCCTTCAGACACCCCTGTTGCCACATTAAAAATTTCGGTGCGCCCATGCTTAGTAGCGGTCCCATGCTAGCATCGGTACGCCCAACCATATGACGTCACTGGCATCCAGAATCCTCGCTCTTTTTTGTGTCTCAGTTGGGGCACCATGTGAAAATTTTAATGGGATAATTATACATATTATTTTCCCCTTTGTTTATGTATATAATATCTGATAAACATCTACCTCTACTACGGGTCGTCGGAGTTTTGGATGATGATGTGTTGGTGAAGTTTGAGATGTTTTCTTTAGACCGAAATCCGGAAGTTTGCTAAGGAGTGGAATTCGGAAGATTTCTAGGAGTGGAATTCGGAAGCTGTTAACATAAGTATCAGATATATATTATGTATTATCCCTTCACATGGTTGCCCCGCGAGCCTCAGGCCTTTTGTTTCGCGCTGCTCGTACTGCGGGTGTTAAGTGGTCTATTCCTTGGCCAGGTTTAGCTCCCCCCTATGTAAGTCCACACCTAGACCGCCAGGGCATGTTGGGGATATGTCCCTGTCTCGTGTCTGCTCCTTGCATTATTTATATTTATTTTTCGCCCTTGTCTATAGCCTCGCGGTGCAACCATGTCATTCGTGTTCTCACAGCGTACTACCAGCTCGTGCCGATGAATCTCAAATTTTTCTCAAAATTTTTTTTTGGGGGGGTGCCCTGTGTCTTCTGTCGTCCGTCTTGTCTCCTTGGCCTTTTCTGCTCTACCCTTTTGGAACTCCCGATTCTCGGCGCGGGTCATCCTATCGTATCTAACCGTTTCAAGTATGTTTTACCTTTGATGTTGCAGAATGAAAGAACCGCTTCAAAGATGTTCTGGATGTAAAGAGTTCCTACGAGGACAAGACAAAGACCCGCATGAATTTTGTGTAAAGTGCAGAAGCTGTTCAAGAGAGAGACCTTGTAATATACACAAAGGGTAGACAGAATTGGAGATCCAGAAATTCTTTGGTGAATTGGAAAAAAAAAAAAAAAAAAAAGCCCTGTGTCTTCTGTCGTCCGTCTTGTCTCCTTGGCCTTTTCTGCTCTACCCTTTTGGAACTCCCGATTCTCGGCGCGGGTCATCCTATCGTATCTAATCGCTTCAAAGATGTTCTGGATGTAAAGAGTTCATACGAGGACAAGACAAAGACCCGCATGAATTTTGTGTAAAGTGCAGAAGCTGTTCAAGAGAGAGACCTTGTAATATACACAAAGGGTAGACAGAATTGGAGATCCAGAAATTCTTTGGTGAATTGGACGTGTATGGAAGAAAGTTAAAGAGACAAAGGCCAAGGCTAAAACGGCACCATCTCCGTTCAGGGCATCTCCCTCCGGGTCGTTCACCGGTGAAGCTTCTATCTCTACCTCTACCTAGCTAGGATACTTCAAGAGCAGTCAGTTATACCTTTGATCTAGCTCCGACGTTTTTATCTACAATAAAATGAATGTGACTCTGAAACTTGAAGCCATGTTTGACAATCCCCATTTGAATTCCTGTGTTCAGAATGACATTACCATCCTGATACAGGTATTTGCAGTGTGATAGTAAAAATTGTGTATTTAACTGATGTTACATTTAAGAACTTTTCTAAACATACCACATAGTATTGGGCAAAGTCTTCGTTAAAATTATTAATTGCAACTTAAATGTGTGACAACTGTACCACTTGATTTTCATTTTACATGTCTAATTCTATGCCAAGCAAAAGTTAACACTTGGTTTGTGATAAATGTTTTTCTCGTATATCTAATTAGAACTTCCTTGTCAGGAAAATTTTTTTTGACTATGATTGTAAGTTAAAAAAGGTTTCAAATTGGCACATATCAATATTCGGAGTCTCCGTAACAAGGGGTCATGTAAGAGTTATTACATCAAAATAGTATTGATTTGGTTTTATGTGTTAATGAGATTGGTTAAATGATGGTATAAATGACAGGGAGGTTTCTATTGATGGGTCAAATTTATGTAGACTGATAGCGTGCACCTGGGCATGGTGGTGTTTTGTGCTAATAAAAAAGGTGTGGTATTCAATGAGAAGTTGATTTGCATAACAATGGGCATTGAAGCACTTTGGATAGAGCTTAAGTTACCACACACAAAGCCTATCCAAGTGGTACTGTTTATAGACCAACGGACTCTTCTGCTGATACATTGACCAGTTCGATTCCCATTTCCAAAACTACACCACCTCCTATGATGATGTTATTATTGTTGGGGATTTAACTTGAGATTAGTTAAAACATAACTCTAATAAAATTAACACTCTTGCTTCTCCTAGGAATAGGAGCAGCTCATTCATGACTACACTAATAACTGAAACTACCAAAAATTTTGATCTGGGCTTTTGTTTCCAACCCGATCATTTCATCTCTGGTGTTCACATTGTAGGCTTCTTGACCCCTCCCGCATTTTTTAACTCGTAAGAATAATAACACTAAAGTACCACCTAGATCTGAAATCAATATGCTTTAAAACTTTAATGATAATGTTTTGTTGATACATTAAGAAAATATTGGGAGCCTGTTGAACATTGCAGTGATGTTGACAAAGCCTACTGCCTTTTAGGGACTTGTTTGACAAGGCTTGTGATAGCCACATTGTCCTGTTGAAGAGAAAGAGTCAAGGCTTCACTTCTAGTGGATTACAAGCAAATATATGAACTTTCTAAGACCGGACCACTACTAATCTCAAAGGCTCATAAACAAAATGACCACCTGACTGGGCCATGGCTAGCAGTTAAGAAACCAAGTAAATAAACTTACATCATGAAAAAGAAACTACTGTAATAATGCTAATTATGATAATATTCGTGATTCAATAGGAACTTTGAGTACAATTAAGACATTAATTCCAAGAATACATCACTGTAACTATATTAAAACAAATTCCAGGTTTTACCTTTGATGATACGAGATTGCAATCAATTTAATGGGTATTCAACTTCTGTAGGTAGACTATTGGGCAATATTTAATAATACTAGTAATAATCATAAAAATAGTTGGTAATTGTACTTCTAACCTGGAATTACAACTCCTTTCAATTTGATATTATAATCCTGTGGTTTTATTTGATCAGATCTGTTAACTTTCTTAATAATACAGCGACAGGTATTGATCATGTTTGTGATTAAACCTCCTCAAGTGGTCACCGACCAACATTTGTTACCCCACCTTGCTATATTGTCACCTTTCTTGATCACTTCATTCCAAGTTTTCCCTCTGATGGGAAAAAAGCTAAGGTACACGACCTTCAAGGCGTGTACAAAGTGAGGTTAACAACTAAGGCCCATTCTGTTCTTCCTCTTTTATATCAAAAATTCTTGAGCGTGCTGTACATGATCGGCTTTACCATTATCTTACTCATATAACATTTTAAATCAAGTCAGTCAGGTTTAGAAGTAAAACAGTACTAATAGACTCTTTAATGGTACGAGCATATCCTTAATAACATCAATGATAGGAAATTAACAGTATCTCTCTTCTTAGCATCTTAAGAGGCTTTTTATCTGTAAATCAATCAACTCTTAGTAAATTAAAGAAGTATGGTACCTGGTATGCTTAAATTGGTTTATTCTTATCTAAAGATAGATCACAAGCTGTTAATTAATTCTGTACTTCAGACTTTCAAGATATTGATATTGGGATAACTCAAGGATCATTCGTGGTCCTCTTTTATTTTAATTTTTGTGAATTCTTTTACTGAAATCAGTTTTCCGCAAATGTGTTATGTAGCAGGATGACACTACCTCTTTTAGTATCAGCTCATCTGACCCAATCACCTTGCAACATGAGCTTAATAACAACTAACTTGACAAAAAGTGCTCATTGGGTCAATCACATAAACGTACCTTGAACATAAAAAAACCTAAATTCATGTTGTTTGGAATCAACAGACCTACATAATTATAAAATATGCGCGTATGTATGAAAATGTTTTCCTATTGGAAAGAAGTTCATTCATACAATATTTGGGTGTTTTTTTGGATTCCGTATTTTATTGGTGACCATCATGCGATTATGTTTGGTTTTCAATGTTTCCAAAGAATTGGTGTAATCAGGAGAATTAGGCATTATCTTCCTCATACACAGCATATGCTTGCCAAAGCCTTGGTCTTTCCCTCATTTTGACTACTGCTTTTGTTTGGTCCATTCAATACGGTGTACCAGAATGTCTCCAAATTTTGCAAACCAGATGCCCGTGTCTTTTGCTGCAACATTCTAACTTCGGTGGCACAGATATGATGAAGACCTGGGTTGGACTATCTGAGGAAAGATGGAATTTCGATCAGATCTTATTTTAACTTTAATGACTTAGCAGTTTTGCGCTCCTGATTATATCGCCTCTTGGTTTACTTTTAACCAGTGCACCCCTCTAGGCACTCGGAGTCAGGCTCAGAACATGTTGATCATTCCATCATGGAATACAAAGCATGGTAAAAGAACATTCCAGTACAGAGCACTGTACTCTGGAATAAGCTAACTACCAAAAGGCACACGAATTAAATTAGATTCCATGATTTTGTTTACTTTTAAATGCCGTACCACGTATATCCGTTTACATATTTTATTGTTTGTATGTATATGAAATTTGGTTGTCTGTTATTGGTAATGCATATGTGTGGGTGTGTAGAGGTGTAACATGCGCATTGTGTTATGTGTGCATGTGTACATTTGTATGTGTATGTTATGTGTTGTATGCCGTGGTGTGTGTGTGTGTGTGTGGTGTGGTACCTGCTACAATCTTCAAAGTGCACAGTGTTTATTTGTAATATATATATATGTACATAATCTTGACATAGCACAAATACATGTATAGGTGTTATGTTAGATTATGTACCATGACTTATTTCTGTAGACTTGTATATACTGTAATTATTGTTATCAGGTCTTTCTGGGAGAGACGCAAAACATTTGTATTGAAGGAATTCCTGAATAAATAACGATTAAATAAGAAATAAAAAATACGTTGCTACAGAGAGCTATAGAACAGTTTTAAGGCAAGTCGTCCTATCCACCATTTGCAGTTGTGATGTAAGGGCCCGTTGATTTATGTAAAGCCGAGTGAATTAAGTGATTAACTTATGAAACTGGCTGGTCTGTCCACTCCTTCCATTCAGGTGAATTGGAAATTATCAACGTTGAGTAGACCCGAACGGTGCCGTCTCTAATACGGTTGAAAGAATCCAGGCCGTGGCCTATTTGACGATTTCTATTCCCTCCAAGTTATCTACCGCCGTCTCGGTCTCACCGCCGATCTGAAATTCTGCCTCAGTCCAGTGCTAATTCACAATACCTGAACGTCATGTGCATCTGCCTCTTTTTTATCCGTGGTGTGAAAACTTAAACAACCTCAGTCCACCGGGGTCCGTAGTGTTGCAGTTGTTTAAGGAACTGATGGCGACTCCCGTGGCGGCCGTGAAAAGCCAGCGGCATTTGGTTAAGACTTATTGATGCTTTTATGGTTGGATTAAAGTACCGGTGGTACTCGTAAGTCTGGTTTGTGCTTTTCCTGGCGCTGGTTGCCCGTAATGTGATGATTTATAGACGTAATTTATAGTATGGATGATAATTTTAATAATTCTCTAAACCTCATTGACGGCCATGTATTACGTCCTGTGGCTATGACTCATTATATTGCGGCAGGGGCCGCCGCTGTTAGTGCTATTATAACCCGCCGGCTCAATCAATCATCAAATTTATTTCATCTTAACATCAAATATAATCAGTTTATGTCAGGAACATGAGACTTTGTATGGTGATGGCGTAGTTAGATAATTCTTTCAATGAAGACATAGTTTTCCTCCTTGGCTTCGTAGGAAGTTAGTGTTGTTTCATAGCAGCGGTGTATTACGATTAGGGAAATATAATTTCTCCACTCGTTTCTTCCAGACTACGTGGTTGCCGTCCCCCTAGTTAACTTTCGGGCGTCTCCGTGTTCTCCGGCGTGAATTATTAAACCGTTCCTCCGCCGATTCAACTGTCGGGCCGCCTTCGTAGTTCTTCGAATTCTAATTATACTACCACTTCTCCACCGGGTCAACCGTCGGGTCGTCACCTATCGGCGTCAGCGGCATGGTCAGAAAGAGTTCTTCTCCAGCTGTATATTCATCTGGCACTAGGAAGGATAAGAATCGATCTACTGTATCTTCTATACATCGCTCCCCTTCCAGGGGGCGCAGTCCACTACGCATTTTCCAGTGATATTCTTCGTATATGGAAGTGCGAATTTAGACCATAATGATTTATAGTCTTCTTCAGAGAGGCGTTCCAGTCTCACTGGGCCGGCGTTCTGCGTACATGGAAGCTCTAAGTTTAGAATACACTTTCTCCTCTAACGCCGACAAGTCTCCACAAGTAGTAGGAATGTACATTAAGATTCTCCTGCCCTGACTATCGAGATCTAGAAGAGCTCTCTTCAGGTACTTCTTACGTCTAGGATCTGTCTAATTATCGAAGATCGTCGGGTTCGAAGACATAGTGGAGAGTCTTGCCTCTAAGACTATTAATCAATCTGTTCTGATCATGTAGACAAGAAACAGTAAGGCTTCTCCTCAATGTTTTCACTTGCAACACCTTCCTCTAGTATAGATACATTGTCTCTTTTATGATTCCTTCCTCCAGTTAAAGATCGAGTTGAACGATTCAGTCATTATTATTTTTCAAGGCCTAAAGAGGATGGTTTTCTACAAGTCCATATTAAGAAAATCATAACCTTGTAATAAGGGAAGTCGCTGTTTTCAACAAAATGGTGACTGCATCTTGAAGTGGTTACGTCGATTATTTATGGGATCTATCCTCTCATGACTCTGACCATTGATTCTCGTAACAAGCACCATTCTCGGATGTCGCTCCTAGTGATACCGTGCCAGTTTAAGATCAAAAAATACATTAATGCTACTCACTATACCGGCTGATGCTACTCTTCCGCTCATTGGCACATTCTATCAAGGCACTTCCAGGCAGAGTGCACTGGGGATAGCGGGGTAGAGAGCTCTGATTTTGATTGATGATAATCGAAATTGAAAGATATCTCCCAGATTTATGGAGCCCTTCACTTTGATGCTGACTTTTTCCTGACGGAAGATTTCAAAGACCTACGTACCTATCTCCCAAGTGTTGCTGCACCCTTTTTTGACGGCCGTTATTTTTCTCGAGGTTTGGAAAGGTGATTCAGTCTGCTATGTCTGAACCCCTCTCAGATGATTCCTGAATCTTTCCCCACATGTGAGGAAGATTGAATTCTTCTCATCTCCTATGTTCCCGGCCCATGCTGGGAAAGATGAATTCTGATGAGTTAATCTTACGCAAGCCAAGGACCATGCCCACCGCCGTGTCGGGCGGTTCTTCGAGAACATACGAAACCTGTCCATAGCAATGATTCCTTGAATGAGGGCAAGGATGTTGATCTTCGACGTTTGTAACCAGATGGCCCCGTAATTGTTATGGGAACTTTATTGTACCTTGTACTCTTAGCATCCGTATTAAGCTTTCTGAGCTTATCGTAGAGCTGTCTAGTGAAACCATTGAGAGATGCCTTTATCCTGAGAGATCTTCATCAATCACTTTCTACTGCAACCTTTGACAAAGATGCTTCCAATTATTGTCTCTGGGAAGAGGACCGCAGTGACGCTTGAATTTTTACAACAAAGAGTTCGCGCCTGATTCTCCTAGAGGTAAAGATCTTTTGGGGAAGACAGTGGTCTAGCTTAGCCTCTCAAGAAGAAGAACGAGTTAGCTACCGATCATTGCCTCAGTCTACAAGACCAGAGGTTCTTCCATATTTAACCGTATAGATACAGACCTTACGATGATGGCTTCGCGAGGACTTGCTTTTCTCTCCTAGTTAATTCTCATACCTTCAGAAGGAACAGATTCCTTCCGGAAGTTGGCTCCGGCTCCTAAGGACAGCAAGTCCAACTATGGAGGCTCTAGACAGTACATAAGTTATTCTTCCTACTCCCGACATAGAGGCGCCAGACGTGCTGCAGTAGGAGAAGAGATACCATTGACTCCTACCTACCTATGACGCCATTGGAGGGCAATCTGAAGTTATTCCTCCCCGCGTGGCGGTCGATAACCTCGGATCTACTGGTTCTTCAAACAACTTCAGATGATTACCATTGCATTTACCGCTGATGAAGTCAGTTTTGTTCCTTCTACGCTACACGAACTCCTATGCCAGAAGAGACATTAAAGGTTATGATTTTGAAAAACGAAGTGATGGAATTGTTAGGAAAAATGCTATTTTCCAATATAAAGTAATATGTACGGATTCTATCATTTTTCTTCCTACCATTGAAGAAATCAGGAAACCTCAGATTCGTTCATAAATCTACGCCTCTGAACAGATATATTCGTCCGAAACTTTTCAGAATGGTTGCTCTTTCGAGCTGTCACAAAGAGTTGGAGAAGGGCTGGTTTGGTGGCTGACGTTGATTTTAAGCTGCCTACCTCCTGTCCAGTTTTTTTTCCTCATCAAAGTTGCTCGCTTCCAATTCAACAACCAGTCTTACCAATTTCACGCTCTGCCCTTCGGACTTTTCTACTGCTCTACTTACCTATTACAGACTAGTGAAGACGTGCAGAACATCATGAGAAGAGGTTATCCAATATTTGTCCTATCTCGATGAATGGTTGTTTGTAGCGTCAAGCTAATCGAGTCGGAGAAGTTAGTTTACTTTGGTTATGAAGACGGCGAAAGAGCGGGGTTTCGGAGAAACCAAGATCTATCTCATCTCATTCCAAAGCCGAGTTGTTAGGAGCAATTCTGGACTGAAGTAACCAAAAGTTTTTTCCTACGGAAGAGAGAATCTCACTGTGGCAGATAGTATCTTTTCTCATTCTGAAGAGGAATTTTTCTCCAGCACGTCTATGGCTCCGCTGCTTGAAATGCTGGCAAGCTTAGTAAACCTTCGCCCTTCTCCTTCTGCAAGTTGTGGATGAGACTGCTCCCGTTCGGGATTCCTACATAGACAGAGACTTATTGTTGTCATAACCACACAAGAGCTTATGGTGGGAAAGAGGTGCCACGAGATACCTCATCGAAGTTATTACCACGATACCACGACTGATCTTCGAAGATAGGTTGGGTAAGCATGCATGAGATCCACAAAATAAAGGGTAGTATTGTCTCAGTTTAATACGGGAATCTCCATAGTATACTTGAGTTGCGAAGCGTCTAACACGCTCTTCGCGCTTCCAACAGATGGTTTCTGGGAATTCATGAACATCAGATCAGACAATTCCACTGTAGTTGCCTACACTCAACCACCAAGGAGGACAAAGAGTATCCTCATTTGCACTACAACCATCCGCATCCTCTCTTGTGCCAGTATCCATTCCCTACCCCAAGGTGGAACATCTACCGAAAGTTATCAACTGTCCAGCAGACAGCTTTTCCAAAGGAAATCAGCCAAATGATAGATTATTCGGTATCAACTGTAGAGTGGCATCTCACAGCCGGTATGCCAGAGAATGTTTTCAAAGACTGTTGACCTCATGTAGATCTGTTTGCCTACAACGAATTACCAGCTCCCAACCTTCTGCAACAGTGCTCGCAGACGAGAAGCCTTGGGAGAGACGCTTTAACATAATTTGGAGAACCTGATGGCATAACGGCTTTCCACCGTTTAACAATTCTGGCGCGGTCCAACAAAGTTACAGCAATCATGTCATAGATCCTCTTAGCCCATTTTGGCCCGTCAGGTTTGGTTTTTAAGACTGGTCAGCTTGTTGGAAGACATCCCAGACTGATTCCTTTAAGAGGCAATCTGTTGGTGGACGGAAGTAACAAAGAGTGTCGCTCCAAAGCTAATCTCTACATCTTGTCTGTGTGCCCTCTCTCTCAAGCTCGCCCTCCGCAACGGTTTTTCAGAAGAAGCTGCCTCCCTGGTGACGGGAGCAAAGGAACCAACCTCCCCTATTTTCTATCGTACTTCGACCTCAACGTCCGATGCAACACCAAGTATCCGCATTCTGCCTCGGGTGGAGACGTGTCGAATGTAGTGTAATCTTGCTAGTCGCTGGCGTAGAGTGTCGTCTTCTTCTATGTTTTACCATCACTACACACAGCTCTAGAGCTGGGAGTTACCGTTAATTCCTATCGTGTACAGGGTCTGTGCTTCCGTCGTTTAAACGGTCATAACAGGTTAACGACTGCCGAATTGGCGCTTCCACGCAAATGCATTCGTGCACCATAAATCGTTCGTAAATCGGGTTACCCGGATTTGCATTCGATCACAAATACATCATTGAACCACAAAATGTTGTTTGTAATTACCTATGTTATGTTTTAATCCAAAATAAAAAGGTTGATATCCCAAAGATCCCAAACGACAAATCACTGCGGAAGATGCCATTTACCGCTGCCATTTTACTTTTTTTGTAGATCCCTCCCTGTATTGACGCACCGATAATTGGGGCTGTGTATATGGCGGTGAATATTGCACAAGTCAACCCACTCACGCACAATAATATTGGTAAACGGGGGATTTCTTGTTTCCGTAAAAGTCGGAAAACCATTTCTAGAAGAGCATGGACTGTTAAAACTTTACTTTACACTGACGGCGGGGTAATTTTGGTGAAAATTTGACTGGCAGCAATTAAAATAATACGAAAAAAAAATTTAGACAGCATATTTTAGTGACTCTTTTATAAGAGTTCAAGTTGAATGATGTCTATGATTTTTCGAAATCAAGACGTAGATTAATGATGATTTCTTTCAATGAGTGTTAAAATCTATAGCTTGCGGTAAAGTTATGTCTGCCTACCAGGATGTGAGCGGGACTTAAGTGTTATTCTGACGATAATCTTTAGAAGTAAACCTATCCGAAGTGGTTTAATCTTCTCATGACTCATTTCTTATGAGTCATCACAACTATGAGGCCCTACCTCAGGGACAGCGCCTCTTCCTATTGCAGTCAAGCTGAGATTTCTGAGAACTACTCAAACCACTATTTGGCTTATGCTACTACTCGCCTCTCATTGCCTTTCTAGTCGAATTATTACTACAAGTTTAGAGTGCACTGGTGAACGTTGGGTAAAGATTCTATTTGATAAGGATACCAAACTGTGAAAGATTTCCCAGAATTGTGGTGCGCCTTATTCCGATGTCCGCTCTTCTTGAAAAAGTACCCCTTTTCCTATGTTTCTCTGTTCTCGATCGTCGGCTGTTTTGGTTCATCGAGTTTTGAAATGTGATTCGACTATTCTGCAAGAATATACTTAGTCTACAGTTTCTTCTGCTTCGCTGCTAAGAAATTCATGAAACAGTTGTGGTGAAGCCTCTTATTCCTTTGCTGATCTAGTCGGACTATTGATTAAGTTCAGAAGTTCTATTTGGAAAAGTTTAAAACGCCCCTCCTCAGATGGATTCCTGATATCCTGTCCAACATGTAGGAAGATTTAGAGTTCTTCAAAGTTCCTTTGGTTCCCACTCTTGGCTGGGATTAGATGAAGTCTAATGAGAAGATTTACGTTAGCCGAGTCCCATGCCCATCAGCTGGGGTTGAAGATGGGTCTTCTAGTATATATGGATAAGCCCAGGCGTAAATTCAGCAGAGACCCTGCCCATACAGCTGGAGTTTGAATATGGTTCTTCTCGCATATATGGAGTAGATGGAGTAGAGTCATTGAATGAATGTAAGATGGTAATCTTCAACATTTGGTACAGATTGCCCGTAATGGTTTGAGTACATCGAATGTAGCCTTTCTGTCTAAAAGTCATCTATGAGCAGTTTGGTTGAGCCTCTTGTGGAGCTTTCTTACAAGAGTTGAGAGATGTTGTTTTTCCTATGACGATCTTCATTAAGTTCCTGCAGAGCCTTTCAAAGTTTGCTCTCGGAAGACCGAATGCTGTTGATGCGTTGAACTTACAGCCAAATAGGTTCTCATTGAAATTCTCCTGGGGGGAGAGATAAGGATCTCTTTGGGGGTCAGTGATCTAGCTTACTCTCAAGAAGAGATCGTGTCAAGCTGTAGATAAGCTGTCAAGAAATTAACCACTTGGAGTCGAAGGTTCCTTCAGACTTAAACCTTTTGATTATGGCTACCAAAGAAGGGCTTCCATCTTTTACTACATATTCCTGCCAACAGAGGAAACAGAGGTTCTTATTCAGAAAGTCGATTTTATGACTCTTAGGCAGCTATTCCACTATAGAGGTCCAACAGTATAGAGTTATTCCTTCTACTCCAGTCTTAGAAGGCCTTGATGTGTTGCGAGGAAGTAGTGAAGATTCAACTGATTCACTACCTACACTATGACCCCAGTGGGGCGTCTAAAGCCTTTCTCCCCGGCGTAGCGGTCGATAATCTCAGATCTGTTCTCGCAGACTTTCTAAAAGGTTTACCATTCAGATGTGTTACCACTCGTCCGACGATGAAAGTCAGATTTGTTCTACTCCTATGCCAAAGAGTCTTCAAGTGGCTATGATTCTACAAGTGAAGTGACAGTATTCTTTAGGAAAAAAGGAAATCTTTTTTCCATTATTAATATATGGAAGGTTCTACTCTCCCTAAATCCGAAGGAAACAGGAGAACTCTAACCAGTCTTCAACTTACACTCCCTGTACAGATTTATTCGTACGAGACTTTACAATGAAAACTCATTCAGCTGTATCTAGGAGTTGTAGTAGGCTGGTTTCGGCACAATGTTAACTTAAGATTCGTACATCCGTGTTCCCTTTTTTCATCATACACTATGGCTTTGCTATCCATATTCGAACAACCAGTCTTTATAACCAGTTTCGAGTTCTGACATTCGATCTTTCTACTGCTCCCCTTAACTTTACAAGATTAGTAAGCAAACAGCAGGCATAACATCTGAAAGGGCGGGGTGTAACACACCACAGAGCCACATGCGTGTCAGGCACAGTCACTACTCACAATCCGTCTCTTGTTATAGCACACCAAACAATTCCTAAGTCGATAGTTAGTTAACATTGGTTAATAAAGAGGTGAGGACTGGTTCCACGACTAACTTAAAGATTTCTTCTAACCTCTTCCAGAGTCTGAAGCTGGACTTTCTTGGAGCAATCTTAGATCTGATGAAATTCAAGCTTTTCCAACTGTAGAGAGAGAATTGCCGAATTTTTTATATTGCATCCTGATCATTATGAAGAGAAGTTTCATCCTCCAGCTCATCTATGGTTTCTGCCTGCTTAGGATTGATGGCAACTTGGTAGAACCTTCTACCCCTTCCTCTGCAGATTGTGGTCGTAACTTTTCCAGCTACACCTTCCAGTTTCTTCTAACTCAGACTAACTGTCATGACCTACTATCACCAAGTCCTTTGAATACTAAGATTGTGAAGTAGTTGACTATGGTTTAGCAACTCTAAGGCCTTATGGTGGAAGGTAATTTCAAGAACTTCACACCCAAGTCATTTTTACGTCAATTCTTTGAAGACAGGTTAGAAAGCATGCATGAGGTCCCACACATTATAATGTGGGTCGAATATTATAAAAGCTCCACTTATATGTTACGAAGTTGCCTAACGCTATGCTACACTTTAAGGCGATTCCAAGAGACGTTATCTGGGACATCGGTGAAAATCAGATCAGATATTCCACTGTAGTTGCCAACGTTAACCACCAAGGAGGAAAAAGAGTATCCCCTCATTGTACTATGTTTTATCCGCAACCTCACTTGGTGCCAGAACCATTTTATTACCCTGAAGGCGAACTCTCCCTGGAGTTATCAACTATTTCGTAGACAGTTTTTTCCAGAGGAAAGTCAGCCAAAATGATAAGCTTACTCGGAATCTACTGTGGAGTGGCTTTTCAACCGGTCCATATTTACCAGATGATTTTCTAGTTATATGACACAGGCCAAGTCTATCTGTTTGCAGCATGACTATTTCTAACCTCCCAACATACTGAAGTCTTAAAATGGTGGGGGGTGGGGGGGGGGCCCCTTTTTGGCGGACGGAAAGCTTGGGTGATAGAACTGCTTTATATATAAGTTTGGTGTCCCAATTCTGATTGCTAATTTCTGGCAAAGTTTTTAGCAATCAAGGGTCATTCAGGATGCTGCTTTTAGCCCCTTTTTGGTCACAATAAGTTTTGGATTTTAAAGCTGGTCAGTTTCTTAGAGGATCATCCGAGAAAGACGGATTCCGTAAGGCAAAGCTGCTGGTAAATAGAAATCGATAGAGTGACTCTTCTAGTTAAAATCTCTAGATTGACTGTGTACCTTTCTCAAGCTCGCCTTCTAATTGCAAGGATTTTTTTTTTGTCAGTAGAAGCTGCCTGCATTGGCAGCGGATGCAGAGGAAGTCCAACCCCATATCTACTCTAGTAGACTTCGACGCTTCTACCTCTGGTGAAGAAATTCTAAATTTGTTCCACAGACAGCTTCTGTTGACGACGTGACTAAATCGGACTTGGATCTAGCGTGTACTCCCAATCTGGCTCGAATCATCATGTAACATCACCCTCTGGCAAAAATATTAATGAAATGAGGGCGGCTGATTTTATGTTTTGAGAACCAGAAATACTTACATTCCCGAAGGAAGGAGCCGATCCTTGACAGGCGTTTGATCGAGTCGAGTGCGTGCATTGAAGTTGCGCTGTGGCACACCCTAAAAGGTTGATCTACTGCCGACGAAACCAATCCAGATCGAGTCCGGCGGTTTTTAGTATTCTCAAACATAACAAATAAATATCTTATTTGTGTCTGATTTATACTAGCCAAACACAGTCACTCGATTTAGACCTCGGCCTACAGTTCTTCCAGAGCTTCCTAGCTTTACTGGTTGATCCTGAAAATAAACATCGGTGTCCATCCGGAGCACTTCGAGATTTTTACCTCCCCTCTACCTTCTAGAAATCTATGGATTCCTTATTTCTGATCTTTCTGACCAACTTTTTCATACTTACCTTAAAAAACCCCAAACCCCCACCATCCCCAACAACCCCCAACCCCAAGCAACAACCACCAAACCAACGGACCACCAAAAAAAAAAAAAACAACCCCCCTGCAAGCAAGCAAACATTATGCATCACGCGGGGTCACTTTCCATTCCTCGATCATCTCTGACTCTTTTAAAGTGGAAGCCTCGTCACTGGTCATAACATAGCCATCAACCCGCGCTTCTTAGGCAAATTGAAGTTAGGCAACATCTTGGGTTTTTCACATAAGAGTTAACATTACTGGCATTATAAAAGCAGCAGGATGGAGGACACCTACAAACGCCTGATGTGTTTCTGAAAGACGTCCTGACCGTTTAAACATTGTGACCAAAACATCCTTCAGCAACAGCCAAGTAAGAAGTATGCTAAGCAATCTTACCATATGCTCGTAAGGTGAGGATTGCCGGTAATATATACAATTGTATATCTTTCGACATAGAGGTGCTATATGCTATCATGATATATGTATTGATTACATGGGCAAAAGTATTTCAGCTTCCATAGAAATCACATGGCGTGAAACCCGTATCAACTGGAGGACTACCGGCTCCACTTCCTCCACTAGTGACCAGTGTGGCAGTCATCAACTAGTTGGATCTTTCGGAATTTATAACTGGATAAAATAGAATATACCACCAAGTTTGTGAGATTGTTCTATTTATACATGTATATTACAATGATCACGAGTAAACCCTCATCCCATGCCTTCCCCGCAGTGGAGCCTTGGGGGAAGGTACAAAAAATGTATCAAGATCATGGAATGCCAGTGGCGTAGTGATGGGCGTACCGATGCTAGGCCGTTGGACGCTTCTAGGCCTGGGCGCACCGGAATTTTTTATGTGGCATACGGGTGTCTGATGCTTTTTTTTGAGCACAAAACTCACTAGTTGGACATTCGTAAAGTAATAAGTCATGGTTGACCTATAACAATCTCACAACTTTGGTGAGTATAATCTACAGTAGACACGATATATGGAAGATTCTCAATGTCTCACTATGTCACTCTAATTCCTCGTGCTGGTTTCATGGCCAACACATAGACACTCAATTATGCACCTCAGCCAATAGTTCTTCCAGAGCTTCCCAGATTACTCTACTGATCCTGGAAGATAAAACGCTGTTGTCCAGTCAGAGCTCTCCGACATTATTACCACCCTTGACCTGACGCCTTGTTAAGGACATCTATGGATTCCTCCATATCCGACCACGTCTTCATCACTACAACTAACTACAACAAACCCTGCCACAAAGGCAACCATTTTCACGCTGGGTCACGTCCCTCATCTCGAGGCTTTGAAAGTGAAAGCCTCGTCACTGGACATTAACATCGCCTTTAACCCGCATTCTCATAAATTAGAAGTCAGGCAACATCTTGGGCCTTTTCACTTGAGGAGTGCACATATCGATATAATGGAAGCAGCAGATGGAGTGACGCCTACACGATTCAGGAAATTTATATTAAATACGTCCTTACAAGTAATCAAATCGTGGCCAAAACCATCCTGTCAGCAAGCATCAGAGTAAGAGGAGGGATGCTACCAACATGCCATAAGTGAGATGCCGGTTTTATTATAACTTTTAAGTGCTTGATACATATGTGCTGACGTTACCATGTTACATGTTGTTATATATATATGGCAGTAGATTGGGGCAAAATTATTCAGCTCCATTAACTTCACATGGCGAAAACCCCGCTACAACTTGAGATCGATACCGGCGTTTCCACTTCCTCCACCTATTGACCAGTGTGGCAGTCATGCACTCGTTGGATCATTCGTAAGTTTGGTGAGTATATTCTATTTATCCACACCAGGTTGTGAGATTATACTATTTTATACATTATACGTACAATGATCCAACTAGTTACCCTCATCCAGGCCCTTCCCCGCAAGTGGAGTCCTTGGTGAAGTACAAAACGAGCATGATTCTGGATGCCAGTGACGTCATATGGTTTTGGCGTACTCGATGCTAGCATGGGACCAGCTACTAGGCATGCGCACTGATTTTTAATGTGGCAATAGGGGTGCTTGACGGCCTTTTTGACACAAAAAATGCACTATTGATCAATTCGCAAGTATTAATTTATAAAAATAGAACAATCTCACAACCTTGTGATATAATATCACTGTTGCTTTTTAATTTTTTTCAGCTGTTTGGGGTCAGATAGAGCAAGTAGTGAATGCAGCCAAGCTAGCATTGAACCCAAATCCATCACAACAAACTCCTGGAAGCCCAAGACAAGGTAACATACCATCTATATATTATTCTATTACCTCTGCTGCCCATTATTGAAAATACTGCATTCTGATTGGTCAGTTTACGGCCCATTATTCTGCAATAATGTGTCGCGAATGCATTTTCTCATTATATCACGCTGTTTTCGGTAATAGAATAGAAATAAAGGGTTTGCAGTATTATTTATGGGCTCATAATGTATCCTCGGCCGGAAAAAAATAAAATAATGGACTCGGCTGCGCCTCGTCCATTATTTATTTTTTCCCGACCTCGGACACATTATTCGCCCATAAAGGATACTGCATCACCCTTTATTTCTTAAATACCGGTGGTCTGTCTATCTGTCTGTCTATCTGTGTGTCTGACCGCGTCTATTTTCTCGGAGACCGAGGGTCGCACGTTCCTGAAACTTGGTGGACGGGTGCCCCTTGACCCAACGAAGACCGAGTTTTTATTGGTTAGTGGATCAAAGGTCATCGGGGGTCATTCAAGGTCAAATGGTGTAAACAATGGTGTACGGACATGAAACTTGGTGAGATCGATTGTTGATGCCGGGTCATTCAAGCCAGGTGATCGCGAAACCCAGGTGATCACGAAATCTCGGAGACCGAGGGTCGCACGGTCCTGAAACTTGGTGGGTGGGTGCCCTTGACCGAACGAAGACCGAGTTAGTGGATCAAAGGTCATCGGGGGTCATTCAAGGTCAAAAGAGGTCAAATGGGGTAAATATTGGTGTATGGACATGAAACTTGGAGGGTGGGGTCGGTTGCCAAAAATTTCGAAGGTCTTGACAAGGTCATTAGGTCATTCAAGGTCAAGGGAGGTCAAAGTCTATTTTCTCGGAGACCGCGGGTGGCACGTTCCTGAAACTTGGTGGGTGGTTGCCGATTGACTTTCCAAAGACCTTTAAGGTCACGACAAGGTCATTGGGGGTCATTCAAGGTCAAAGGAGGTCAAATGGGGTAAACGTTTGTGTATGGACATGAAACTTGGAGGGTGGGGGTTGATTGTTGATGCCAAAAATTTTGAAGGTCACGACAAGGTCATTAGGGGTCGTTCAAGGTCAAAGGAGGTCAAATAGGGTAAACTTTGATGTATCCAGACAAAACTTGGTGGGCGGGGTTGATTGTTGATGCCAAAAATGTTAAAGGTCACGAACAGGTCATCAGGGGTCATTCAAGGTCAAAGGAGGTCAAATGGGGTAAACTTTGATGTATCAGACGATACTTGGTGGGCAGGGTTGATTGTTGATGCCAAAAATGTTAAAGGTCACAACAAGGAGGTCAAATGGGGTAAACATTGGTGTATGGACATGAAACTTGGAGGGTGGGGGTTGATTGTTGATGCCGCAAAATTTCAAAAGTCATGACAACGTCATCAGGGGTCATTCAAGGTCAAAGGAACCTTTAACGTGTTGAAAAAATGAAAAAAAATCGACTGAGAAATAAGCTAGATATGGCGGGTTTTGTAAGCACATCCTTTTTTCTCCATTCCTATGGGATTACACACATTAAACTTGTGTATGTGAGAATGTTCATATCATGATGCCTTTGTCAACGTAATAAATGTTACTAGTATATATTATTTCTTGAGTTGGGATCAATGTGAATTTGTAAAACATTTTCTTGGTAAAAGGGGATGGTCCGATTTAAGTATGTGAAGTTTTTATCTTGATTGATAGTCCTTCACCCCAAAACCCCATCTGTAAAGTTTCACAGCGATATTTCAACCTGTTTTGATGTAGAGCTAAAAACATGATTTTGTAAGCCCCATAGAGTATATTGGTCCACCAAAATGGGAAACCTTTTTTTCATATTTTCCAAACCAAATGTCCTTTAGCCCGATGAGAAAAATAGCAGCTTTCTCCTGATACCAAAATGTTGACCACTTCCGGTAAATCTGGGGTTCTGGGGACGAGGCTATTGGCGATCGGGCCATGGACCTTTAATCCTTCTGATGCACATTTCAGAAAAGAAATGTCTAGTGTTCATTCAGCCATGTTACTTAGTCCTTCGTTGGAAATAACAGCTCTCCACCTGACATACCCACATATTTTTATTATACTAGCTTGCTATCTTTGTGAGATTGCAGTAGGCAAATGCATGGTCTTTTACATGAGGATCAGCATGATACTTCATGGCCTGAGTTGTGTCTGCTGCACGGCATATGAGTGCAAAAAGAAGCGGTTCTAGCAAAGTTTCAACCATGTCTCATAGTGCCATATGCTTAAGGTTGATGACCCGATTTCATCTTTATTTAATGATCTTGACCCCAAAACCCCATCTGTAAAATGTGCCTCTATTTCAATCTGTTTTGATGGGAGAGCTAAATATGTGATTGTGTAAGGCCCATAGACTTATGTGTAAAATTAATATTAGTTGAACCAAAATGAGGCTTATTTTTGCTCATAACATCCAAACCAAAAATTTCTTAGCCCGAAGGTTTCACAGGGTAAATAAGAAAAAATAATAGCTTTCTTTAAGCACCACTTCCTATAAAATTTGGGGTTCTGGGGACAAGGCTATTAGCGATCCGACCATGGACGTTTACATCATGCACCCATTGCGCAATTGTGCTTCCAATATGTGTTGTATGTGTGTTTAAAGCGGCACTGGCACATTTTCACAGAATATAAAATTTCTTTAATTTGATCGCAAATGATAGTCTAAGGCATTGGAAGAATAGAGATACATATACAAATAACATACCCAAAAACAGATAGGGAAGAGGCTAAAGACATCCAGGTAATTTGTAGGCCAACTTTAGGTTGCTGTAATTTGCCATTTCCGTCGTCTGCTGAATAATTGTCGCTGGCGACATTAATTGTAAAAATCATTCTGTTTACCCATAAGGGTGCTGATTTGGTCTTAAACATTTCAGGTGAGGGCTAATGTATATAAAAGCTGGCAAAACCATGCAAAAATATCAATTTATGAAAAATCGTGAGGGTGCACTGTTTTTAAATTGCCAGTGTCTCTTTAAGGGTTACTTCTTTTTTAATGTCACAGCATTCATGATGTCAGTTAACAGAGTGATATATGCCCCATTACAATGCATGTCCATATGCATGGATCTGGATTTTGTGCTACATTGATGCTTCATGTAGAAAGCCCCATTGTTGTAATTTCAGATGAACACTGTATAACATAAGGCCAAGTAAAAAAATAAAACAGTTGATTGTCCAGACTTCTGAAAAATGTTGGTGAGGGAGGCCTTTATTATTTGTTATTTTATTATTTTTTCAAAGATGGCCACCATGTCTAAGATGGCCACCATGATATATTTGAAGATTGCGCTTGCATTGTGGAAATTGTAGTATGCAAGAAGGTTGAAGAAATTGCTCAACAAAATGAAGGATACTCTTTAAAATAGGTATGAGAGTTCAATAGTGCTCTGATATTTTTTGTTGACTTTGTTTTTCCCCTTTTTAGTGTTCTTTTTGGTGGTGGTGTTGCTTTTTTTTAAAATAACAAATAACAAAAAAATTGGTACAACATCCAAAATCGGAGCGGGCGGGGACGATCAACTGGTTTATTTTTTTACTTGGCCTAATTGAATCCTATACTGATACTAAAATGTTAACATCACTATGATCATGGAGGGTATAGGCCCAGTTGAACTGCTAAAGATTTTAACAGTTCAGGACCTGAAAGTTGGAATTTATAACATTGTCATTCCCCATTGTGTATATGTTGATTTTTCATTAGTGTCACAAGTAGACCAGATCTTAAACGTTGCAAGGAAGGACAAGGGTGATAAGAGTGGCTCAGATACATCACTCAGGGAAAGACTGGAAAAGAACTACAATGAAATACTCAGTAGGGAGTAATACATTGATCATCAAAGAGTGAAGGTGTCATTAATTTCTCTCTGTGTGTGTGTGTTGGTGTGTGTGGTTGCTGTGTGTGGGTGGTTGCAGTGTGAGGGGTGTGGGTGCATGTGTGGAGGTGTGGGTGCATGGGTGTAGGTGTGGGTGCATGTGTGTAGGGTGTGAGTGCATGTTTGTGTAGGTGTGGGTGCATGTGTGTAGGGGTGGGTGCATGTGCATATACATGCAAGTGTGGCCAAAAATCAGTTAACCTGCCTCTAATCCAGTATGCATATTGTTGAAATGCTTAGGTTTGTTCCAAATAGTTGTAATAAGCAGTAGTGGGGTATTGCGTGTTTATTCCGTGGATGTTATCAACCTGCCGTCTTCCAGCAACACCCTTGAGTTGAGATCCATGTGGGTTGTGTTAATATTAGGATCTGTTTTGTTTTGTCAATAGGATCCCCCGACTGGGAGTTATCAACATGACTTCATATAGCAACACCCTTGAGTGAGATCCATGTATTGCTGTGTAACATAACATTCATGGAAGCATCACTGACGTACAGTGACAGGCAGCCTTTGTTGAACAGCTTTATACTAATTTGAAAGCATTAAGGTCAGTAGGGGGGGGGCTATACCCAATTTGCATGGTTTTTTATCTCCCTGGCCTAAAAGGGCATGGGGGATTTTTGGGACAGCAATTCCTTCTGTGTGTGTGTTCATTTTGGTTAGGTGACTGTGTCTCTTCCTTTAGGTTAGGTTAAGTAGTCTTTGAAAGGTCCATCGGATGCATAAAATTCTTTTCACTACTAAAAGCCCTAAATGGCATAATCTTTTTGGCAATTTAAGCGCATGAATCATGGCGTTGATTTGGCAATGATCTATTTTAAAGGGGCATTCCTTTAAATTTGTCAAAATGCAAACGGACCCTTATCTGAGGCCATCAGATGTATAAACTATTTGTAACGTGTGGAAGGAAGTAGGAAAGAGTTCTTGACTTATTACATTTTGGGTATAAAATATGCAAATTAGGTATGTTATGAACATGGGCTAAAAAACTGGGTAATTCGGTGGCCCAAAGGAGAAAAAAAAGCAAGTATGGACCAAATTACACATATGTTTACTAAATTAAGAAATACTGTTTGACATTACACTGCAGAATGTGCCCCGACCAGTGTTACATAGAGTTATGTAGAGCCTGGTTTTATGGGTTTAATGACAAGGCAGATTCCAGTGAAGAACTCAAGTGGCATGCATTCACATACCTCAAAGTAAAGTGTATATTATAAAACTCTTTTGAACTCACTCACACCAGCTTATCTACTTTTTACTTGCAAAGTGACTAGGGCTGAGGGGATACCTCGCGAAGTCAACCCTTTCAAGATAACAAACCTAAAAAGTACTGTAGGATTACAGTCGTATGTTAATCGGTGAGCCGGAAAATTGATGTTGACCAAAATTTGTTCCCACCATGCAATGGGCGATGGAAACTGTGGATCCATGGTAGAGTCTAAGTTTCTAAGTGTTTTTATGTTCCTTATTCAAGCCATGTTTTTAAAATGCACTTTGTGTCATTTCAAAAATACATAAACCCAAATTCACAAAAGAACATAGTCCTGGTTTAACTCTTTAGTCTGCAGGAAAGGCCTTAAATTTATTTTTTGCCATTATGAAAGGAGAAGAAAAGAAAGTTCTCGCTTTGAAGGGTCACTTCTGTACTTTAGTTTTTTTTTGACAATTTTAAACAGTCAAATAATACAGGAAAGAACCAAAATTAGGAAGTCCTTTCTAGTAAGAACATGGTCCCTGGATTAAGAGTTAAACATAAGGGATATTCTAAAGTTTATTTGCCAAGTCCAAATGAACCATTAGTGAGAGTAAATTCCAGTTTTAATCAGTAGATCTTCAGGCGTATGAAAATTCTCCGCGTTTCCGTGGATTTCCGGTTTTTTTGTTTGCTGGTTGATATTTGTTTACTTTAAAATCTGTGTTTTTATAGGCTAAAAGGAGAGAAAAAAATCGGAAAATTTGCGATATTCGCCGAGCCAATAAAAAATCGGAATGGAAAGTAGATATGCCCAGGATGGAAATGATACAGGCATCCGTGCCTCGTAACATAACATTTGGCCGTTTATATCGTATTTTTTCATGGTTTTCGGGTCATAATGTGCTAGAAAACGGACTGGAATAAGGTCTCGGAATATATCAAGCGGACTTTAAAAAAAATAAGAAAATAGATCGAAAAAAAGTGAAATAATTTTGCCAGAGAAAAAGTCCTTAAATACTTGACCAATAAAGTTTGACATTGTATCCATATAATACCCCTTTTAATGATAAGTTTTTCTTAAAAGTGACCAGGAACTCCACAAATCGGAAGGCCAAACCCGAACTTACATTCCGGAGATTTTCACTGATACCAACATTTGATTTTGGGCCTTTCCATTGTAGACATTGTCATCAAGCGTAGAGTTAGTGTATATGTGTAAGAGACGTGTTGTGATAAACGATCGCGGCAGTGTTATTCAACAATACCAGTAGGAAAAAGGGATATCTTCAATAGTTTTATTTTATTTATTCATTCAAAATATCTTTTTTTTTCTCATATTACTTAAGTTGGGTTGAAATAGTGTTAAATGAAACACATTTTGAAAAGAGTTTAGTAATACTTTTCTGAAAGGTAGAAATGCATCACTATCGGATACTTTCAGAAAGAAAAAATTCAATATGGTTCTCAGTGACGGCTTGTTCCTTATAATTTTACTCTAAATGTTAGTCTCCACGTAAGTAAAATAGACAAAAGTGTTTGATCCATGCCTCTGATTAAGCCCTAGGCGACCTCCTTTACTGCCCGATAGAGCCTTGTTAAGGTTTGGTCCAACAGTCCACTTTAGCTTCAATGCCTTCCATGCAGGGCAGACCTGGCTTAGGGACTTATTTTCTCCCACCTCCTTGCTTCAAAAGGATAGGACTAAAAAAGTTGATAGACCATATGGCCTTGCTGATAAGCTCCTGGGGTGATAATCTAACTGCCCATTATGTAGCTTTGTGAGGTTTGGGTCCAACAGTCCACATATAGCTTCAAGCTTCCTTGCAGACAGACTGGCAACTGGACTTTGTCTCCATTCAAGTAACATAGACTAAAAGTTGCTAGTCATGGTAGTTAAAAGTTATAGACTATATCCTCTGAAGCTCCTAGGCGACCTGCTAACCGCCGATATGAGCTTTTGTTGAGGTTTGGTCCAAACAGATCCCTAGCTTCAAGTGCACTTCCAGCAGGCATGACGGGCTATGGACTAAACAAAGGCAGTTTCAGGGGGTTGCATGCTCCTTCGACTCCCCGGCCATGGGTATACCCACTCGCTGCGTTGGGTGATCACATGGTTTCCGGTTTTTTTGAAGAGTGACAAATATTTCCTATAAATACTCAGTATTAGATATAAAACACCCACCTCAACATGTTTGTTGTATTGCTTAATTATAAACACAGGAGATTCCAGGGGTGTTGCCCCCTGGCTTAAGGCGGCCCTGGACCCACCGCTATGCGCTAAGCCGCCGCGTGGTGTGCTACACCCACCGTCCTGTCCCATTTAAGTACATTACAAACCCTTTTCATGCTTTTTTTTTCAAAACCCAATTTTCATTGCTGGATTTATGCAATTAAATAAGAATGATACGGGTACCCACATAAATCCCAGCAAGTATTGTAGCGACTTGAACCAAAGATCTCCGCAAAAAAAGGCAACTACCATACAATGTGGGCCACGCTCTCGAAATAAAAACAGTTATTGCCGGTTTTTTGCTGGCTGGGAGAAGGAATATAAACAAGAAGGTGTATTGCAAAGTGAAGGTGTTGAACCAAAATACTAAAAAAGTTTCTAGTGAGGGAAATCAATAGTCTTTTGGTTTGTTCCAAATAGTTGTGTATAAGCATTAGGTGTATTGCGTTGTTTATTCCGCTGGCGGTATCAACCTGCCGTCTTCCAGCAACACCCTTGAGTTGAGATCCATGTGGTGTTGTGTTAATATTAGGATCGTTTTGTTTTGTCAATAGGATTCCCCGACGGGATGTTATCATAACATGCCTTCATCTAGCAACACCCTTAGTTGAGATCCATGTCTTGCTGTGTTAACATCATGACATTCATGGAAGCATCGCTGAAAATCTTACCAGAGTGACATGCAGCTATTTGTTGAACAGCTTTTATACTAATTGAAAGTTACAGGTAATGTATGTGGGCTATAATTGCATGGTTTTTTATCTCCCTGGCCTAAAAGGGCACAGGGGGGATTTTTGGAAAGCAATTCCTTCTGGCATGTGTGGTCCATTGTTGTTCGGTTTGGACTGTTGCTATTACATTTTGGTTTGGTAAGTATCTTTTGAAAAAGGGTACATCGGATGCACATAAAATTCGTTCACTAACATAAAAGCCTCAAAAATGGCATACATCTTTTTGGCAAATTCTAAGAGCCACATGAGATGATATATGGCGTTAGGTTTGCAAATGATCTATTAAGGGGGCATTCCTTAAATTTGTCAAAATGCAACTGCTGATATCTGGAGTGCAATTCAGGTGTTAAATGTTCTGTTAACTGGTGGAAGGGACCCTGGAAGGACAAGTAGGTTAAAGCGTTCTTGACCTTATTACATTTGGTGTACAATATGCTAATTAGGTATGTTAATGAACATTGGGCTCTAAAAACTGGGTAAAATTCTGTGGCCAAAGGAGAAAAAAGCAAGTAGTGATTTCAATTATTGTCTCTCCAATTACTACATATGTTTACTACTAAATGAAGAAATACGTTTTGACATTACGAATGGACCCCGACAGCCAGTATGTATCGTTTACATAGAGTTAGTAGAGCCTCTGTGTATGGGTTTAAGACAAGGCAGATTCCAGTGAAGAACTCAAGTGGCATGCATTCAACATCCCTCAAAACGTAAGTCTATTTATAAACTTTTTTGAACTCACTCACAACCGCTTATGATACTTTACTCTTGCAATGTGACTAGGGCTGATGGATACCTCTGCAGAATGTAAACCCTTTCAAGATAACAACATAACAATACTGTAGGATTACAGTCGTCATGTTAATCTGTGAGCCGGAATTGAGTTGACCAAATATTTTATTCCCCACAATGCAAATGGGCGATGGAGCGTGATCCTGTGTAGAGTCTAAGTTTCCAAGTGTGTTTATGTTCCGTATTCAAGCCATTGTGTTTTAAAATGCACTTTTTTATTTCAAAATACATAAACCCAAATTCACAAAAGAACATGCTCCTGGTTAACTCTTCGCTGACAGGAAAGGCCTTAAATTATTTTTGCCATTATGAAAGGAGAAGAAAGTAACGTTCTAAGCTTTGAAGGATTTCTGTACTTTATTTTTTTTTTTGGCCAATTTTACAAGTCAAATAAGTAAAGGAAAGGGAAGAAGACAAAATTAGGAAGTCCTTTCTAGTAAGAATGGGTCTGGATTAAGAGTTAAACCATCATGGGATATTCTCAAGGTATTTGGCCCCCAAGTCCAAATGAACCATAGTGAGAGTTAAAATTCAGTTTTCATCAGTAGATCTTCAGGCATGAAATTCTCTGACGTTTCGCGGATTTCCGCTTTTTTTGTTTGCCTGGTTGATCTATTTTTTTACTCTTAAAATCTGTGTTTTTAGCGAAAAGAGAGGGAAAAAAACAATCGGAAAAAATTTGCGATATTGCACGAGGGGACCAAATAAAAAGTCGGAAAGTAGTATTGCCCAGGATGGAAATGGATTACAGGAATTGTGCATCGTAACAAACATTTGCCGTTTTATACGTATTTTTCAGTTTCGGTGTCACTAAGTGCTTCACTAAAAACGACCTGGTCTTGCTGGATACGGTTTCGAATATAATCAAAGCGACTTCGTTAAAAAAATAAAGAAATAGATCGAAAAAAGTGAAAAATTTGCCCAGAAAAGTCCTTAAATATTGACCAATAAAGTTCTGACATATTTACCATAATAATCCCACCTTTTGAATGATAATTTTGTCTTTTAAAAGTGACAGGAAGAACGTCACACATCGGAAGCAAACCGACATTCCCGCGATTTTCACTGATAACAAACATTTGAGTTTGTGCCTTTCCATTGATAGCCCATTGTCATTCAAGCCCAGTGTTATTCTTGTGTAAGAGCCTGTTTGGTGATTACGATCGCGGGCAGTGGTATTCAAAACATACCCAGTAGGGTCAAAAAGGGAATCTTCATAGTGTTATTGTATTTCTACACTTCAAATATCTTGTTTTTTCTCATATTACTTAAGGGGGTTGAAATTAGTATACTGACCAGTTTGAAAGTTCTGTAATACTTTTCTGAAGTATTAAAATGCATCACTATCATGATACTTTCAGAAGGAAATTCAATCTTGTTCTAGTGATTGCTTGTTCTATAATGTTTTACTCTATAATTTCGTTCCCCCCACCTAAAGAGTAAAATAGAAGTAAAATAGACAAAAGTGTTTAGATCCATGCCTCTGATAAGCTCCTAGTCGACCACCTAACTGCAGATATGGAGCTTGTAGGTTTGGGTCAAACAGTCCACTTCGCGTCCAGTGCCTTCCATGCAGGCAGACAGGCTTATGGACTTATTTTCTCCCACCTCCTGGCTTCAAATTATAGACTAAAAGTTGATAGACATATGCCTCTGATAAGCTCCTAGGTGGTCTCTAACTGCCCAGTATGTAGCCTTTGTTAGGTTTGGGTCCACCAATCCACATAGCTTCAAGCTTCCTTTCAGACAAGCCTGGCACTGGACTCTTGTCTCCATTGCAAGTAACATATACTAAAAGTTGATAGTCATATATGATTAAAAGTTATGACCTATATGCCTCTGACGCTCCCTAGGCCGACCTGCTCAAAACCCTGCCCGAGATGGAGCTTTGGTTGAGTTTTTGGGTCCAACATTATGTCCCTAGCTTCAAGTGCCTTCCATGCATGCAGACTGGCTTATGACTAACCAAGGCAGTTTCAGGGGTGCTGCTCCTTCGACTCCCCGGCATGGGTATACCCACATCGATCCGTGGGTGACCACAGGTTTTCAGGGTTTTTTTTAGAAGAGTGACAAATATTTCCTATAATACTTATCAGTAATTATATATAAAACACCCACCCTCAACAGTTTTTTTTTATTGCTAAATTACTACTAAAACCCAGGAGCTTCCCAGGGGTGTTGCCCCCTGGAACCCTGGGCCCTAAGTCGGGCCCCTGGACCCCGACCCGCCTATTCCTAAGCCCGCGCGCGTGTGGGCTATGCCCACCGCCCACCGTCCTGTCCCATAATTGACATTAAAACCCTTTCAGCTTTTTTTTTCAAAACCCAATTTTCATGCCTGATCTTATGCAAATTAAAATACAGAATTATAGAACCCTACATAAATCCCAGCAGTATTGTAGCGACGTGGAACCAAAGAGCTCCTGCACAAAGGCAACTACGCATACCATGGGGCCACGCTCCTCCGACAATAAAAACAGTATTGCGTTTTGCTGGCTTGGGAGAAGGAATATAACCATAAGGTGTATTGCAAGTGAAGGATGTTGAACAACATACTAAAAAAAATTTCTGAGGACATCACTATAGTTCTTTAGGTTTGTCTTTGGTGCACGTACTCTTTATGGGATCCACACCGTCAGAATTACCCATTTTAGTTACTGTGGTCCGGGGAATGATGTTGTCAACCAGCACGAGCTCATAATTCAATTGTGTTGGCCTGCATAATATTACCAAAGCGTCAAGGATGGCCCGAGGGACCCCCCACCCCATGATCTAGCGAAGGTGGCCAAGATCAACGCCAGTGCGACGCCATCTGAACATTCTGGCAGCGACGTAGTAATCCAGCAAGTTGGAAGGAAAGGCCGCGATATGGGATCACTATACACCCTAAATACTTGATTTACCTTAAGGCTTTGAGCACACTAACTGGCGAGCAAATTGCCTTGGTAGAATTTTGTTTTTAACTTTAATCATTCTTTTCATTTTTTTTTACATTAAACAGCTCCCCCTCATCATGTCCAAGCTTATCAGACTTACCGCATCAATTTCTGGCGAACCAGGAGATAGCACTGGAATATTTTGGTTACCCATGCTTTTGAACACTCATGTACTTCCAATGTACTATTGGAATCTTGTCGCTCAAAATTCCAAGTGAGTGTATTCCTCGTATACTCAGGGTTCCAGACTAATTTATTTTTTTCAATTAAAAATAGATTTGAAGATACAAGGGTGGAAACAAAATTAGATTTACTCCTACAGAAAAAATTCTCTGATGTGTGGACTTAAAGTTATGGTGAGGTATTCCACCAGGGATCACCAGGTTTCATTGGTTTCTGCCCGATTTCAATTCCCTATTGACCGCGTAAATTACGCACTGCTATTGACATTATTTAGAGGTTTATGCACTCTCGCTCGTCATATGATCTCTGCGTTTTGCTTACATTAGCGTGTGCGTGTCTTGTTTGCCGTATATTCTTGCGTTCAACAAGTTTGTGTCAATTTTTCTCACCGGTGGTGGCAGTCATTTCCTTCTTGTTGTATTTAGCCATAAGGATCACAAAATTCGGTTAAAGATTACCTTAGATTTAAAATCTGTTTAAGAATGAAGAATAAAGGTATGATTATTGGAACGGTATCAAACCCAATTTATGACAGATTGAAACCAAGGCAATGCCATTATTTGTAAAGGTGCAATGATAGATTTCAAATAACTGTGTCCCTAAACGGTGAAATTAGCGTCGTCTATGAAATAAGACTTTTTTTTTTCGCATTTCACATACAGACTTATGACTTTGTAGCTTATATATCAGAATACAATGTTGCCAACTTTCAAAAAACCCCACAAGGTTAAAACTTAAATCTTACACTGAGCTGATTTTCCTTTACAAACCGATGTTGACTGAATATATGCATTTCCCTTCTGACATGTGGAATGCCCCAAAATACCTATTTTAGCACCCCTAAAGATAAAATGGTCTCGACCAAGTGACCCCAGGTCACACCCTTCGACCATTGCTCTTCCTTAATTCGTTTTGGCAGCCTGACCAAAACGAATGCGTGTTACCGCAGCTCTTCATTAGCAGCCAAAAT
>JAMKCH010029221.1:0-64198 GCA_023653785.1 Ophioderma brevispina
AAACATTCATAACAAAATAGCCACAAATGAATACAATTTGCATTGTTTACCTTATGGACGGCCGATTTACAATGATTTAGATTTTTTTCACTTTTTTTGGGGGGGGCGGAGCATCCCGATCAAGATTATTATTATTATTATCATTATAACTCTATATGTGCATGGATAAAGGGGAAATCTAATCCACTAGAACAACAACATATATGAATATTAATTAATTTGAATAACTATAAGAGCTCATTATAACCTAATGAATAGTTAACGATTCCCCGTAAGTGTCATTCTGTCGTTATTATTATTATTATTATTATTATTACTAGACATATAATACCGATTTACAAGTGGGCGATTCTGCAGGAACTGCGACCGCGATTTTGTGCGGTATTAAAACCAAGTTTGGCACTTTGGCTGTAGACGATCGAGTGGAGTTTGGTAACTGTTCTTCTGCGGAGGATGCCGAAGTCGACTCGGTAATGAAATTGGCACAAAATGCTGGTAAGATTTAGAGCAACTGTTAAAAAACTCATTTATGCGAAACTCATCGAAGAATAGAGAATGCTCGTGTTTCGGATTAGCAGCCATATTTGAGGGTGTTTCCGTAACTGACTAGGCCCTAATGAATTCAACAACTTTGACGAAATAAAGCTGTATAGGTTGTTGAATAGGTTGTTGAATTCACGGTGTTTCCGAAACCTGGTCAGGTTACGAAAACACCGCATATTTGAGGTAGAAGTGATCTATGAATTATGCATCCACCTGCTTTGCACCTGCACCACTTTCCTATTATGTTTACATATGTAAGTGTATTGTTTGACCTCAAATATATATTCAGAAATGATACAATCAGAAATTGCTTTTCAAGACATGAAATCGGGGATTAAATCAATTAAGATCGACATCAGTTTAAAGGGTAATGCTCTTTCTTTCAATTTCATTTACTTTTGGCAATCTTGAGCAACACTCATTTAACTACAACGAGTTCATGAATATCACGTTTGTGTCACTTTTGGGCGAGGTGCAACTCATTTAAACACGTTTTTATATTTGATTATTTTGTTGTTGTAATCATCATGTTCTCAGCATTACAAATGTTACAAGTTTGACGTTTGTTCCTGTTGCTGGTATGAAGATATGGAGTAAAGTCACTTCCAATCTTCACCTACATAACATTACTTTTTCCGATGTAGGTGGAACAGAAGGTGAACGTCCATGCATTCAATGGGGCTTGACCTTGTTTCCTACTTTGTTAAGCAAGCATTTGAAATACTCAAAATTATTCCTTATTTGAATCCTTTTTGCTGGCCATCTTGAACTTAGTGCATTGAAACAGAACACACGTATGCTTTCAATTAGTTTCTATGGATTGAAACGTTATCTGATCATCTCATTTATTCTTTCATCAAAATGTTTGGATAATATTCGAGTTTTCTCACATTTTACTACTTTTGGCAGCCATATTGGCCGCCATCTTGGATTTGAAGCATTATAGGAAAACAAGAATACCAAAAATGAATGTGGGACGGTTGCAAACATACAACTAACCATTTTATTTGTGGTTTATTGGTATTACTTAGCTGATATATGATATATGATATGATACATGGCGGCCATCTTGGATATCTCGAGAGCATCGGGATTTTTTCAATGTTAACATCCCAAAAGTGTTTAGGACCCTGAAAGGCACCTAAAAAAGTTGGTGTGGGTAAGTTCTGTGGGGGGTGCACGGGGGGTGTACCATACATACCCGACTATTCTGAATCCTTATGGTTAGAGAAATACCTTGATATACTTTTCAACACGATTGGATCAATTTTAAAATTTGACCCATGTACAATCTTTGTCTAGGCCCCCTCTTTAATACCACATTTGCATGCAGCACTTAAGAATCACGTTTCTGAGGTTCCTGTCAGGCTGTCTACATATTTAATCCCTTTTTTGTACAGTAGATGTGTTAGATATGTCCCGGGAGATATGTCTGCTAGGACAAATAGTGCCCGGCTTCTAAACGGATAAAGTGCCATATTGTTTTTGCACCTTAGCGGTATAATGCCTTCATGTAAGGTGCACGTTGATTGGTTGTTCTTACACCATGTTGCGGATAAATTGAACTCATAACGAGTTGCCAAAACCTTCTTATCGTCTGCTTTTACAACGTATTGTGCCCTACTAAAACTCCCTTTTTAGTGCCATTTTTTTAAATGTATTTGTCAATTGACACTTTACGCTCCCTTTCATTCAAAAACAAATACCCACAGGGGTAAAAGGTCCCGGGTGATCCCAAATTGATGGATGTAGTGGCAACTACACTCATCCCTTTTAGAGACCAGTACAAACCTAGTACGTCGCATAAGTATCATAGACACTTGATGGATAGCTAAAGCCCGGGGGGCCAGTTGTATTCAAAGGTGGATATGATGCGTGAACATGGACTTCCGAAATGCACCCTAAACAAGTATTTCTACCGACTAAAAATTTACCCTAAACAAGCATTTTTGTCGGTTTTGCTACCATAAACAAGTCTTTTTGTCAGTTTTTGCTACCTTAAACCAGTAAGCAATGCGTTCTTTTGATAATATTCCCTTATTATCTGGCTTTGCTCGTGTTGCTTTACTTCCAAATTACAATATTTTTTTGATGATTTTGATCTCGCTTACATCACAATTTCGGGGTTACGAAAAAACATACCCTTTTTCCATATTTTGCTGTTTTTGACACCCTAATCAATGTACGCGCGTACATCGTCTGTTGGAAAAAAGAGACCCTTTTTACGCGTTTTCTTGTTCATATCCACCTTTGAATACAAGTGCCCACACCCCTCCCAGGAGCTAAAGTCATCCTTTTTCAATTGATATCAAAATGAGTACAAACATGCCTAGTATTACGTCTGTATGACGTCATAAAGTTTTCCTGTCAGCAAAACTGTCAATTTCTATAGACACACAATGTACAATGGGGAAAACTTAATTTTAACAACAACAAAAAAGTTACGAATATCCGATTAACACGCGGTTTTGGCTCTACATATGGAAAATGACAGTTTTATATACACCGAGTGCCATAATAGCCATAACAGTGTTTGTGATCGTGAGTCAGTAATATTGCAAAATATCAAATTTTCACTAAGCTTTCACTTTCACTTTTACTACCAAATTTAGAGTAATCGGAGTAAAATCGAAGGATGTGTTCTTGTTACAAAAGTGGCTTACTTTGACGAGGGTTAATCCTGATTCTTGAACATTTAAGTGCTGATTCTTTCTATACCATATACAGGAAAAGCCACTGGATTTGTAACCACAACACGAGTCACACATGCTACCCCTGCTGCCCTATATGCACACACACCTAGCCGGCGCTGGGAATACACTGTGCCGTTGGAAGAAAGCGAAGAAGGATGCAAAGACATTGCCCTGCAAATGATAGAAAATGGACAAGATATTAATGTAAGTGCGATAGGTATGCACGTATGCACGCGTGCAGGTACGCGTACACATGCACTTACTCTCAACACACACACAAGACGTACGCACACACATACTCACAAGCGTGCAAACACACAAATATACACATCACACATTAAGGGAGCATACTTCTCTCTAAATGCAAAAGAGTGAATTTCACTCTTTTAGAGTGACTACATGGCCCACTCTGAAACGAGTGAAATTTCACACCTTTCAAAGAACACTTTTTGGGTCAATTTTATCTTGATAATTGACAAAATGATATCATTTTATCATTTGTTTAATTATAAAAGAGAGATATGTCTGTGGATCTATGGTTGCGCGTACGTTTTCTAATATCATTTCCCGTTTCTCCCACACAATGAATATTGCATTTTAAAAAAATTCCAATTCATATTGAAGAAGGTAGCAAAGTTAAAGCAATAATGGCACATTCTTGGAAGAGCGCCCCAAAATTGGATATTTTTGCACACTTGTGTTGGTAATTTTTAAGTAAAGTATACCTGCGAACGACAATGCTAAAAATTCGTATTCGTCATAAAAGAAACGATTGTCTAAATAGAATCGAGATCCCAATTGTAATTTTACGGCAGAGCTGGAAACGCCAATTTTTATGTCAGTTCATGATGAATTAGTGGCACCTCACAAAAATGACATCTAACTTAAATTGCCTGAATCGACGGAACAACTAATGGAAGAGCGTAGACACGTACATGGCGCAATTTCCCGGCTATTTCATATTGAAAAAACGTTTTGAATTATTATCGGAGATCTCCGATATTAATTATTCTAATTACAAAATTCCCTCTTCTGCGACACACAGAGAATTTGGAGCTCTACCATTCACTGGTAGAGTTTACTAGCTATACCAATACAACTATGCAAAAATCTTAAAATATTTGGAAATTGGGGGCGCTCTTCAAAATAAAATGTGCTGTTATTGCTTTAACTTTATTATTACTCAAAATATGAATATGATCAGTATAAACCAGAAAACAACTAATTTTAATAACGACTGGATTAAACCCAAATTCCATGTCTCTATGGAGTGAAGTTGTCAAATTTAGCAGACTTGCACTATTTCAACACATGAAATCTGCATTCTAGGAGTAGCATAATTGCTCGCTGCAGGTTATTACTGATGACATTGTAATGAAAGTGTTTGAAATAGTTGAAAATATGGGAATACACAAGATTTTATTACAAATTCATTTTTTGTACACATCAACAATGGTCACCAATTTTTGTGTTATAAGTTAATGGAGATGTCACACACGTAACCACCAATGTCACACACAAAATGACAAAGTACCATTGTCTTTCTGAATATCTATAAGAATATGAGTTCTTAAATAATCACAGGATTTTACAGCTGAATTTTGAATTCTAAAAAGCCCTTTTGTCTGACTTCACAAACGTGACCGAACTTTATCCCCCGCCCCATTAAAATGACCAATCTAGCGAAAGTGCAAACACTATTTTGGTTAGGTTTGGACTAAAAGGTTATTCACTATACAAAAAGTAATAACAGATTCTTCACGTTGGCAAAACAGGATTGGGTTGAAAATAAAAAACACCGCTTTTAGGTCACAAAGACCGAAGAATGTCCCTTATGCACTCGCGGATTGGTCTCGATGATGTACCAGTGTTTTGATGATGCCTGCAAAGTGAAAGAGCCTGGGTTAATAAATGACCGCATGGGGAATGCTTTCAGAGTTTGATAGTTTGATTTGATTTTGGTTTCTATTTGAGAGAATCTGCACGATTAACGGTCGCTGTTTTAGCTATTTCATTTGGAATCAGTTCCCTCTTGTAGCCACGGTTTTGAGTTGTTGATCAAGAGTTTTAGTTTGTTTAGTTTGTTTCATAAATAATTCATCATCAGAAAAAATTCGTCGTAACGGCAAGGCGAGGCTATATGTTATGTTACGGGTGCAGTGTCTGGGTGGAAACTACTAGACGGTAGTAAGTAAGCGTGTTTGTACACAAATGATTTGAATTTCGCAACAGAATTTCGCAACAGCATTTATTTTTGTTGACTAAAAATGGAATGTACAAAACAAGACCAATGACGTTCACAATCAATACCCTCAAGAATGTTCTATAAATAGAGTTCTTACTTATTCTACCAATGTCCACTCTGATGCGGTATGTAAAATCCAGATTTCAAAAACGTTGCAGTTCAACGATGATGGAAGAAAAGTAGATCATTGACGACTACCACCAGCGCCGTTTACCTTCAGAGCTCGTCCATCCGTTTTAGAATGTGCACTCTTGGTATAATTTCTCTTGGAATGCAACGGGGATGTCAGAAAAAAGTTCTAGTGCTTGGTAGGCAACTTCAGAGGTTCCTGGGCTTCGGACCAGGCTTAGGCGGATTCAACTAGTTAGGCGGGGCGTGAAGTGGACAAATAAGCCTTAACCCGGAAAAAAATCCTCTATCCATGATTTTGATATCATGGGATGCAGGAGATCATGCTCTATAACATATCAAAAATCCGCAAAAAATCCGCTTTGGGGAAACTTTTTTATGAGTATTTGAAATTTCCCTTTTTATACCAAAATCGAGTACCTTCGTAACAAGTCGGCGATAGTAACCATTCGAAATAAGTCTGTGCGTGTAAGTGCAGAGCGTTAAATGTTGGCGCGATTAATTTCTTAGGAAATGCGGACGCGGTAATCCCGCGGATGAAAGAAACCTCTGCGTGTGTTGTGTTGGTTGTCTAATAAACTCTCCAAACGGGAAAAATGCCGGAAAAGTTGGCCTATAATTGTTGTCAAAAACTTTGAGAGATATCGTTGAAAAGGTATTTTTCGAAAAAAAAAATTATCATAAAAAATAGATTAATCGAAAACTTTAAATGGAATCATAATAAGTTTTGCGTGGCCACAACCTGAGACGAATATACCTGGCACAACCGTCTCACTTCCCTCTGAGTTGATGTTTGGCATTGGTATCAAAGTCATCCCTTGGAAGACCTTTGAGTTTCTGCTAAGCCAGAGAGCTGAGAGGCAGTTTGGCAGGGATGTATTATACAAGCCTCGGCTTCCTATCTCAATAGGGAAATAGTAAGTGGTCCATGAGCGGTTCTCACATTCTGCAACAAGTTTACTATATTTGCATTTCTTTCTAGTATCTTCACGGCGAAGATTTCAAAATGGCAGCTTGCATTATCAAAGTACCACAAGGAAATTCCGTGAGAACTTCTTCAGAAATTAAATTTCTATTTCATAATCATAAAGATAACTTTTTCCAACAACTTAAGATGGCGCGGCGGGGTGCTATAGCCCCCTCGATAACACAATCCATTTAGCAGTATAATATAGTCCGGGATATCAACTATCTCCACAAAGTCCATCTGCCGGAAATGTCCACTTTAGGAACGCAAAGTGGAGTCATTTTGATTCCCAAATCTGAAGCACTTTGGGCTTCCAAGACAAGCTTTACTTATTCACCACACTTAGAAGTGAGCATTCTGTAGAATACAACTTACGGAGAGTATTAAGGTAAACACATTGGTTTATAGAAGACCTTAACAAGTTAATCTATGATCATATACCTAGAGAGTTCATATAAATTATTTGTCAAAAACAGAGATAAATTGGCGAAACTTTTTTGTGGATTTTTTTAAACACGCGGCCCATGCTGTATATTCTCGAATTGTAACGAGCGAACAAGCCGAGAAGCGTGATTTTCTTCACACCTAGATTATTTGGATTCCCTTAGAAAGATATTGCTAATCTTATCAATGTTTGTGTTGACAATATTTGTTTTAAAGGTTATAATGGGTGGTGGCAGACGCAACTTCCTTCCGAACACCACTGCAGATCCTGAATACGACGATGAATATGGAAAGCGAATCGACGGACGCAATCTCATAGATGAATGGCTATCGCTCAGACCTAAAAGCGACAGAAGACGATATGTTTGGAATTTGGAGGATTTTAACATGATTGAAGAGAAAAAAGTTGATCATCTTTTAGGTACAGAATATCATATTATAACCCACAAAAATAAAAAAAATAGTTACAATAATAGGCTAAGGAGCAGTTGTTATTTGTCAGTGTCCATCAAATAGTGTTGCTCGTGATGCACTTATTATTATATCTACATGTTCAGTGCTGTTACATATCCTCCTCCGGGATTACCGGTCCTCCCGCTTCTTTTGACAACAAATCTTCATCACTCATATCTCAGAAAATTGTCAAAATGGACACCAGCCACATGTATGTCGTTCTTCTATCACATTATTGCAGTGTCTGAGGCATATAAAGACATGATTCAGGTATCTATACCCATGTTTTACGAATCAAGGAACCCATCGCAAACATTGATAACAATCTTAGATCATTAAATTGTGGCAGCCATCTTGAATTGCAAAATAAAAATGGTTGCCACGCAAAATTGTTTTGCCCATACATATAGGTCTGCAGAGAAGCAAAGTATATACTGTCGGGTTTACCTGAAATAATTATAATAAATGTGTAAATTACGGTATTATTATTTGTATTATATTTCGTCATGTGAGTCGTATCTACATTTTCATTATTTTACAGGAGAAACATTTTGTGTTTTCCTTCAGTTGTGATGAAAATTTACTTTTTAAAATAGTTTATTCCCCACTTAAGTCGACTAATTAAGAAGTAGCTAATTAAAGTGGTGTAACTACACACATGATTTCCCGTGTAGTGCAACAGAGTCGTAATCTACCAGTTACGATTTTGTTGCACTCAACAGAAATTCAATTTTGAGCGCAACAAAGTCGTATATACACATAATTCTATTCTCTTATTAGCCTAATAACTCTGCAATAAATTGAGGCTTATACTTGAAATATGTGTTAAATTATACTATTCATTTATTTTTAAAAATAATTAAGTATTGAGCGTACTATTGAATAAAAACATTCTTGATATGTTATTAAGGTTTTCGTACCAAAATTAGCATAAATTTGGTAACAAATTAAAATATACTTTTGACCCAAAGAAATGGGAGATTTTTTATTTACACACCTTTTTAAAAATCTGATCGCTTTACAAAAAAAATAAATAAAACGGCATATCTGCATACCTAATTCTCCCGTTGAGTGCAAAACAGTCGTATCTACCAGTTACGACTTTGTTGCACATAACAGATAATCAATTTTCAGTGCATCAAAGTCGTATCTACAACTAATTAGGCCTAATTAGCCTATTAACTATGCAATAAATCGAGACTGTCACGTGATATGTAAACGTAAAGACCTACTTTTTCATAATATATAAAAACTCAATTTCGCCAAAAATGTCAGTAACGACTTTGTTGCACTGACATTACGATTTGATGATGATAAGATGTAAATTAACGTGAGCAATATGTGCTTGACTATTAGAAATTCATATTTGTATGTGTGTGTGTGTTTTGTTTTTGTTTGTTTGTTTGTTTTGACATGTTAAAAACTTAAGATTGTTGACAATATGGTCTCATTTAATCGCCTTGACTTTTAACACTACAAAATACCATGTATCTTTATTATATTTAGTTGGATCATCCAAAATTATGATAACAGTGCAATTAAAGTATAATTTCATATCTGATATTTTTATTTTGTTTATATGCTTAGAATGCAAGATAATGGCCAATATGGCCTTCATCTCAGACCTTAAAATCTACAAATTGCCAAATATTTGTAATATATTGGTCGCCATTTACAACAAATAATATAACTATAAATATACGTAACGTGTTATATCAGAATCAGGCATATACATCGGCATCTAAATGTAGTTAATTATAACATTTCTGTCTGCTTTTCTTAATTAACTTCATCCAATATTACACGAGTGAAATTCCTTCTGACAAATGAATTGTATCCTGTACTTTAACCCTCGTCTTACCAAGCCTTTTTTGTAACACGGTTTACCAAGGGGGTGGGGTGGGAGTGGTTACCGAGAATTCGTTATAAAGCACCCGATGCGTATGATTTTGATACCAGTGGATAGCTATGGTCCTCCTCTTCCATTGATACCAAAGTAAGTACCAACATACCTAGTATGACATCACAATGACGTCATCAAGTCCGCGAGTCCGTGAAATTGGCATTTTCCACAGAAAATAGGCGAAAATTCAATTTTGCGCTAAAAAAACGTAGGAATATCGGATTTTCACGCGGTTTTCAGCTCTAAATGATGGCAATTGGCTAGTTTTACATAAACATAGAGTTTTAGAGCCATACTGTGCATAATATTTTCAAAATTGCACCATACAATATCCGAGAGTGGCAACCACCCCCGCCCCCCTCCCACCCTTCGACTTTGACGGCATACCCTAACCCCGGTGAAGGTGCTACCTAAGTATTTTTCGCTAAAATGACTGGAAAGGATGAAAGAACGATTACCTAGAAGCTTTTTACGAAAGTTTTTGGCATTTTAGCGCACAGGAGTGAAGTTCACTTGGGGGGGGGGGTGCTCACAATAACTTGTGAAGGGAAACCCCATAAATACTGCTGTGTCTCACAGACTTATATACATATCACATACTACAAATACATTTTGAGTTTTTGGCAAAATTAGGCATTATTGCTTTGTTCATTGTGTTCTACAAATCCACAAAGTTTTAAAATGTGACGTCACTCTTTATGAGTTAATAATCATATATTTTTGTCTTTTTCTCAAAATTAACATATCCGTAGTTAACATATCAAAATCGCCATTCATTTACACACAGTATGTGATTTTCGGCAAAAACAAATGGTCCAGTGTTGTTATCTATTTTCGCATTAGATATCTTGATCCTAAAATTCTAGGTATAGACACGAGAATCATGACTCTTAAGAGTCTCAGAGACAAACTTTGTTTTGGTAAAAAAGGAAAATATTAATCTGATGGGTCTCACTAACATATGATACCACTCGGAAAAGATCTGAGAGAGGCAGGGGGTCCTCCTATCCGGGCTCCTATCCCATAGACGTTTTCAAATGTGTTTTCAAATTAAATGTGTTGTCCATTTTTCCCGAAATCACCGCAGTTTTCTTTTTATATATATTTTCAATCCTTCGCTCATTTTGTTTTAATCAATCCATTTTGTCAAACAGCAGCTGGTTTATTTATGTACATCCATAAAGCAATAGAGAACTAAATCGTCATCTAATAAGCTATTGCGATATATTTTGAATACAAAATTGGTTTTCACACCTGCAATCTTGCCTAGATGTTAATTGCGTGATATCATTAAACCCAGCCTTTTTTAATGATGTGGGTATAATTAAACTTAGCGCATAAATAGTAGCCTTGTAGAGGAGGAGCATTCCATTGACTCCATGCGCTTTTGATAAATAAATCCGTCCGTTATGCATAGGACAACGGACTTCAGATTCTCTGACGTTGAAACCTTTCAGCTCCCGATTTAGATTGAGCAATAGCCTCGCTCACGAATAAAATAAAACTCGAGCTTCTTCTGTGAGTTCGATAAATTTTACCATATATTTCATCATTTATTCAAAATAAAACGAAGATGAACAAAAATCATGAAAAAAATGTTGCTTGGCAAGCTGTGACCTAAGACCTTGGTGCAGAATCAAGACCCATAACTTAATCATGTTAATTCGGGACCTCTCTTTTTCAATTTAAAAGTTTGTTCGACACCGGTTTACCTGCATTTCACATAGGTGAATAATTTTCGATTTCTGCTAACAACGCGGTAAATTGAATAGAAATGGGGTTACGCGGTAAATTACGGGTTTGGTTCTGCACAAAGATGTTAGGTCAGAGTTTGCCAAACAACTTTTCCCCATGAGTTTTGTTCCTTCATTTCATTTCGAATAATAAATGGTGAAATATAGCGGCATACCGCAACCTCTTCGTTAATGAGGTGCACAACGGTAATTTTAACGTGCAAGCTCGTACAACTACGAGATTGATCAGTGCTTGCTGGCATTGCTGTACACAGCCTCATCTTTGGCCCCAAGTTTCTAAACAGATAGACATTTATCTGCTGTAATACAAGCGAGCACGAGTTTCCACTGCAATTTTGAATTTTCCGCGCAAAGTATGTTCAAGAAATTTGCTAGTTCCTGACTGTATTACTTACTTTAAATAGTTATAAATGGTTTTTTGTCTAAAATGAGCATAAAAGTTCCAAGCCAGTTGTAGATAAAGCAAATTTCTGATATATTAAAATAGTGAAAGGAAATATAAACAATTTTCGCTCAGCACAGATAGCTGGAAACAAACGCTTATCGCAACTACACGCTGATTGTTAACAAAATTGCCACGCCATTGTCCTGGGATTTGCTATGGTGCCATAAACGCCCATTCCACACCACAGCTGTTGATTTGCAGCCAGTGTCGCCCCGTAAATAGTCATATCGACCGACCTGTTATTGTTAACAACACGTCCCATTTTCTCGGCATTCATTACCGTATACCGTTACAATAGTATATTGTAGCGTCCGTTTTAGTAGGACTTGATTATAAAATGCTAGTTCCTGCCTGTATTACCCCAAGTTCAATGTTAATTTGTTAATATTTTGAAAGCCAATATCGGTACGGTTCAATGATAGAGGTCTCCGCCTTGATAAACTTCGCTAAGTGAACATTTTCAGTTTTTTGAAAGAGTAATCTTCACTATATTTTTACTCAACATAAGCTCCGATTTGGATCAAATTTGAAATTTATTTTCTTGATTGGAAAGGATGATCAACAAGAATGGTTCTTTAACTAACTGCCTGTTCATTTTTGTACAAAGGTTTTTTAAGTCAACAGATACGAGTGGTTTTTAGATCACTAGTGCAAATCTAATTAATATTCAAAATCCACGTTGACTATGCATACGGGGAACGTAAAATAAAGGCCTTTCTAGACCTCTGCGGCCTGCCTGATAGGGTGAAAGTTAATTGAACACAGTAGAACCTCTAACTTTATTTATTCGTGAAAGAGGACGGCAGGTAATTTGTGTTCCACATCATGACAAATAGTTTAATCTAAATCGGGGTGGTGGTATAACACCTGGAATCTCTTCAGTTGCATGGATAATAACAATGGCTCTGCAGTTCCAGATGAAAAAGGAATCTGAAGTGTTTGGTCCTCTGCATACCGAGCGGATTTATTTATCAATAGCCCCATTATTTGCTGGAGTCAATGAATCATGATGTACATCCGTTGGTCACTGTTATCCAGGGCAAAAATTGAGATGACATTTAATTCATTTTCTAGAAAATGTGCACATACTTGAAGTGAGAACACAAGTAGAACTGATTTCTATAATTTTCGAAAAATTATTTCGGAAGAATTATGTATAGGTGCGCCACCTGTCCTTATCCGAGCATCTTTTTTACTTTTGCCTCGTGGCCTAGCATAGATGTGTGTGTTTGTACGTATATGTGTATGTTAATCGTGTGCTCCTGTGTCTGAAAGGCCAAAAATGTCAATTCACAAAAACCTTACTCTATATTGTTTCTGTTGTTTTTCACTCCAAATATTACACAACTAGACATTACCACAAAGTATCGACACCTTTATTGATCAAATAAAAATATTAATCGAAATTTTAGTTAATTAAACGAGCTCAAGCTTTCAAACAGCTGAGGTTCGCGATCCAAACAAGCAATTAACAACCGCACGTCAAAACAATCATTATACCATTAATAGCATCGTGTTCGCTTGATATCAAGTTACCGAAAGTGCAACAGCTAGACACTTACGAACGAAAAAGTAATTACTCGGTGAAATCATTACGTGATGAGTAACGTAATTAACGCTAAATAACCTGGTGGTATGCGACGAAGGTCTGACTGCATAAAAAGGGTGGTGCTTTGACATTAAGGAAATACTTTGCAGTTCTGACATTTCTATGACCTTGGTAGTCAAGCAATATGCAATGGCGAGAAAACGCTATTAGAATTGGTTTTCAGGCCTGTAGGCAAGATTGATATTTTTTGAGGGGTGCGTGTTTCCCCAAATGCGGACCTGAAACGACTTTTTTCCTAGGGTAGCTTCGCCTACCGGTAGACCCAAATTTGTTGCCGTCGTTTAAAAAATAACAAGAGGTTAGCATTATATGTAACTTCGCATCGTCGTGGACCTTTTGAGTAAATTCCAACATTTTCATTTTTAAAAGCGGGCCTGTTGGCGAATAGCAGATCTTATGTATGTATATATAAGGGGTTCCAAAAAATAAGTTTCTCCCTAAATTTCAAGGACATTTCTTTGCATAACTTCACTTAAAGCTGGATGATTGGGAAATGTTAACCTTTTGTGGCTCTGCCACAAAAGGTGTTGCTTTTCAAAAAGACACTTTTCAAAAAATGTCGTTTTCAGAAAAAGCGGTACTTTGCCGTATTCAAAGGTCTAAAGTTACAACAATTTCATTTCCTTCCTTTATATTCATTGCGGTGTGAAGTAAATAAGCTTAAAACATAACGCATAGGCAAATCAATAAACCAAAAGATAAATATACTGACATTTTCTAGAATTTTCTACCAAATTTCTAGATTATTGTCAACATTGCGTATTGTACTGTGTACTTCAAAGTTTAAAATAAATCTCAATTATTCATCTTCAGGTCTCTTTGAAACAAGCCACATGCAATACGAGAGCGCCCGCATGATCGATGATAAAGCAGGCGAACCCTCCCTCTCACAGATGACAGAAAAAGCTATCAAAATCCTGCAGAAAAACAAGAATGGTTTCTTCTTGTTGGTAGAAGGTAATATCCAATGTTCTCATGAACTGTTTTCCAGAATTTCTGTACTATATACCAGCGATTGTTTTTTTAACATCAACTCTGTGTAGGTCTAACAATGTGTAAAAAAATAAAAGAAAAAAGAAAACAACCGTTAACCAGTTGTTTCGTCTTTAATCTTCCCGCTATAGTCTCAGACGAAAATAACCGTAGGTGTTGAGTCCGAAGCTTTGCTATCTGTCATTTATATCAGTTATCAGCGCACAACAATAATGCCTGTAGAAATTTACTTCTCAAATCACCTGCGCATGCGCCAGCTATGAAGGGAATCAAAACTGTGTTCAGCTTTGTCAACAATTTACGCTCTTTGGTGACACGGGATGTCGTTAAGTATTCTAAAAATAGATGCTCGTCTCTGTAAGAAAAAGATATTTGATGGTCCAATCATCAAAATCAATAACGTAATCCGTGCGTTTTTACATTGTGAATAATTATGATTAAAATTGGGGTTTTGAAAACCCCAAATCTGCCCGAAGGAATTTTTCCACGAAATTTATTCAACACTTGCAGGGTCATAAGACAATAACAATTAAGCAATAAAATAAGAATCCACAAAGAAACATAAAATGAAGGGAACAACATTATTTTCAAATTCGGAACAAAAGGAACACACAGTTTGCTGAGACAAACTTCTTTTTTTTTTTTTTTTTTTTTTTTTTTTTTATTTCATTTCCTTCCTTTATATTCATTGCGGTGTGAAGTAAATAAGCTTAAAACATAACGCATAGGCAAATCAATAAACCAAAAGATAAATATACTGACATTTTCTAGAATTTTCTACCAAATTTCTAGATTATTGTCAACATTGCGTATTGTACTGTGTACTTCAAAGTTTAAAATAAATCTCAATTATTCATCTTCAGGTCTCTTTGAAACAAGCCACATGCAATACGAGAGCGCCCGCATGATCGATGATAAAGCAGGCGAACCCTCCCTCTCACAGATGACAGAAAAAGCTATCAAAATCCTGCAGAAAAACAAGAATGGTTTCTTCTTGTTGGTAGAAGGTAATATCCAATGTTCTCATGAACTGTTTTCCAGAATTTCTGTACTATATACCAGCGATTGTTTTTTTAACATCAACTCTGTGTAGGTCTAACAATGTGTAAAAAAATAAAAGAAACTAGACTTAGTGCTCTTTGCAAGAGCACGTATAAGTTAGGCGGGGAAGAATAACCCTAGATGACCCCAGATTGACCTCTCTACCCATTACTTTTGTAAATTCCTCAAGTCAATTAATGCATAAGTCACACGATCATGTTACATCTGTAGGAGTGGTGATATGAAATGTAACATAATTTGAAGTATTTTGACCTTTGACCCCTAAACCATGGGTCAAGTGATAAAGTCATAATTGACTTTTATTGACCTCTCATCATGTTCTATAAGATGGGCTAAACAGATTTTCTATTTGACCTAATTTTAAATTTTATACACAGTAAATATGTTTGACCCCTGTGACCTCACATGACCCCATATTGACCTCTTGACCATAACTTTGTAAAGGGTATCCAGCTAATTCATATGCATGACTCACACAATCAGGTTGCTTAATCTGTAGGAGGAGTAGTGATTTGAAGTGTAACGTAATTTGAAGTATTTTGACCTTTGACCCCTAAACCATGGGTCAAGTGATGAAGTTATGATTGACTTTTATTGACCTCTTATCAGTTCCTATGAGATGAGCTAAACAGATTTTCTATTTGACCATGTTTTAAATTTTACACACAGTAAATATGTTTGACCCCTGTGACCTCAGATGACCCCATATTGACCTCTTGACCATAACTTTGTAAAGGGGCTCAAGCTTATTCATATGCATGACTCACACGATCAGGTTACTTAATCTGTAGGAGGAGTAGTGATTTGAAGTGTAACCAAACAAACCCAAACAAAGCATAACTTTTGAACCGTTCAACAAACCCATGCTTCTGACCAATTTTGGTTTAAATCCGATCAAGTATGTGGAAGAGAGAGCCAATTGTCAGAAAGAAGAAGAAGAAGAAGGAGAAGAAGAAAGAAACGGTAAGAACAAAGTAAGTTAGGCGATACCGCCTAACTTAAAAAGAAAACAACCGTTAACCAGTTGTTTCGTTTTTAATCTTCCCGCTATAGTCTCAGACGAAAATAACCGTAGGTGTCGAGTCCGAAGCTTTGCTATCTGTCATTTATATCAGTTATCAGCGCACAACAATAATGCCTGTAGAAATTTACTTCTCAAATCACCTGCGCATGCGCCAGCTATGAAGGGAATCAAAACTGTGTTCAGCTTTGTCAACAATTTACGCTCTTTGGTGACACGGGATGTCGTTAAGTATTCTAAAAATAGATGCTCGTCTCTGTAAGAAAAAGATATTTGATGGTCCAATCATCAAAATCAATAACGTAATCCGTGCGTTTTTACATTGTGAATAATTATGATTAAAATTGGGGTTTTGAAAACCCCAAATCTGCCCGAAGGAATTTTTCCACGAAATTTATTCAACACTTGCAGGGTCATAAGACAATAACAATTAAGCAATAAAATAAGAATCCACAAAGAAACATAAAATGAAGGGAACAACATTATTTTCAAATTCGGAACAAAAGGAACACACAGTTTGCTGAGACAAACTTCTTTTTTTTTTTTGCCTTATCATTCAAAAGGTAGGATATGACTGAGGGAAATCGGTATAAAGTTTTGCAGTAGAAACTTTGCCATTTGCCCACTCATTCTGGCGAATCGTCCTCTTGTATTTCTCCCGTATATATCCTTCAAAAAGTCAGATAATGCCCGATGAAAAATTGATTTAGGGCCAAAAACACCAAATTTGGCAAAATTCAGTGATTTGGGGCCCAAATTTGTTAAAAATCAACAAATTTTGTGGGTTTTTTTTTGTTCCCCAAATTTTAACTTTTACCTCCCCAACAAAACACTTAACTCCCCCCCCCCCCGAAAAAGAAGTCTGGCACCGCCACTAATGCTTTACCCTATAGTTCAAAATATTATCCGCTGTCTACTTCACTTCTTTAGAGATAAACGTTTGTTTAACTAAACAGTTTGGGCCATGTTAGGAGCGTCCGTATCATGGATACACGCGGCCCCGGATCAGCTTACTCAGTTGAATAAATCCTGACACCACCACAAGCCATTACCAATGGCTTGTGGATACGCTAAGAAGAAGAACTAAACAGTGTGTAAACACTGTTTTGGAATACGGGCACTCATGTTTGATAGAAACACGCTATTAGTTTAAAACAATAAAACGTTTTGTGTAAAATCTGAATGTTTTCATTTGTTAAGATATTAACCCCTTATAGCGTTTTATATCAACATGCAGGAGGTCGTATTGATCACGGCCATCATAAGGGTGTCGCTTACGACGCAATTGAAGATACGCTAGCCATGGAAAAAGCAGTTGCCACAGCCATAAAACTAACCAACGAAGAAGATACACTTGTAATAGTTACAGCTGATCATGGACATGTCATGACGATATCAGGTTATCCGTCAAGAGGGAATCCGATATTAGGTAAGTCTTCTTGGGGTATATACAAACATAAATTGATTTGACGGTACTTTTTTACCGCATTCTTGTGTGACCCAAACATACCTAAATATAATTTAAGTTCACTTAAGACGCGTATTACTAACTATACATGACAAATACATGTTGAGAGTCGCCCCATCTACACAGAGGAAAAAATACATAAACTACGTAAAAATAGAACTCTATCATAATTATGTAAAATGTTACTTAATTTAGGTAAAATTTTACTTAATTTATGTAAAATTTTACTTAATTTAGGTAAAAGAAATTTATTATACATATCCATGTACACTGATTGTCAAAGTCAACGTTTTGTTTTTGGAATGAAAGTTCATCTGTGTTGGATATTATATCGTTTGAGATGATTAACTTTTGATCACAACACATGAAAATTGCGTACCTGGAATTTTCAACTGCTAACTGCAGTCTTCATCAGCAGAATGACCTGATTCTCGGGAAATGTTGACCTTTGATGCCAACGACGTCAGAACCGGCCCCCACCAGCAGTGAGCGTAACAGTACTGGCACCACAAAATCCAAAGGACAGGTCGTAATACCATACGTGAAAGGGATCTCGGAGGCCCTACGCAGAATATACGGGTCTTACGGGATCACCACTTGTTTTAAACCTACAAGGACATTATTTTTTTTTTTTTTTTTTTTTGCCACAGCCATAAAACTAACCAACGAAGAAGATACACTTGTAATAGTTACAGCTGATCATGGACATGTCATGACGATATCAGGTTATCCGTCAAGAGGGAATCCGATATTAGGTAAGTCTTCTTGGGGTATATACAAACATAAATTGATTTGACGGTACTTTTTTACCGCCTTCTTGTGTGACCCAAACATACCTAAATATAATTTAAGTTCACTTAAGACGCGTATTACTAACTATACATGACAAATACATGTTGAGAGTCGCCCCATCTACACAGAGGAAAAAATACATAAACTACGTAAAAATAGAACTCTATCATAATTATGTAAAATGTTACTTAATTTAGGTAAAATTTTACTTAATTTATGTAAAATTTTACTTAATTTAGGTAAAAGAAATTTATTATACATATCCATGTACACTGATTGTCAAAGTCAACGTTTTGTTTTTGGAATGAAAGTTCATCTGTGTTGGATATTATATCGTTTGAGATGATTAACTTTTGATCACAACACATGAAAATTGCGTACCTGGAATTTTCAACTGCTAACTGCAGTCTTCATCAGCAGAATGACCTGATTCCCGGGAAATGTTGACCTTTGATGCCAACGACGTCAGAACTGGGTCATAGACTTTGGAAAGGGATCTCGGAGGCCCTACGCAGAATATACGGGTCTTACGGGATCACCACTTGTTTTAAACCTACAAGGACATTACGTCAAATGCTAGTGGCTCCAAAAGATAAATCGGAGAAAAAGGACATCTCTGGACTTGTTTATTCTATACACTGTCAAGGCAGTACGTCTAGAGGACAGTGTCAGGAATTCTACATAGGGGAGACTGAACGTTCTCTAAAAACTAGATTTTTAGAGCATAGACGGCCAAGCTCCACTTCCTCCGAGGTCTCCCAGCATATCCACATAGAATCCCCGGGCCACTATATTGACCTGGATGAGGTCAGGATACTAGACAGGGAGTCACGCTGGTTCGAGAGAGGGGTCAAGGAGGCAATTTACATCAGAGCCACCCAGCCCACCCTAAACAAGGACGGGGGACGATACAAACTTTCCAAAGTCTATGACCCGGTTCTGACGTCGTTGGCATCAAAGGTCAACATTTCCAGAGAATCAGGTCATTCTGCTGATGAAGACTGCAGTTAGCAGTTGAAAATTCCAGGTACGCAATTTTCATGTGTTGTGATCAAAAGTTAATCATCTCAAACGAACGTTTTGTTTTGATTATTTTATTCCAGGTTTGAATTTCACCGAAATTCCGCTGTTGTTTTTTGATTTCTTTCTTTATTTACCTATGTGTACATTTCAGAAACACCTTTGTTTGAACAGTTGTATTTAAATATTTGGCATAGGATCTTTATTTGATTTAAAGTAGTTGGTAAGCGTTACGGTGTCTTGGAGATTACCAGAATATTTATGATTTATCGCATTAAGGATTATGATGAATTATATTCATGTTCTTAGGATTACATGACAGTTTTGACGGCACAGACGATTTGCCTTATACCACACTCTCTTACGCCAATGGACCAGGAGCAAACGGACTCAATGAGAGTTTTCACGCAACCGGGACGAGGCTAAATCTTACCGATGTCGACACAGGTTTGTGAATACTAAAAATTGCCCACCATTATTATGGAACGCATTTCCAACAGAAATTGTGATCACAAAATCGTGGCCTATGTCCATTGATTTTCATGATACTTTGATGCAATGATCCTTGGGAAGTTTCCAAAATGTTGGTGACCACATGTGACCTTGAGCTCATGCGACCTTTGTGGCCAAAACGGTCAGAATTATAGCTAGTGTATCTACATTATGTCGATCGAATTTCATGACACTTGGATACTGTCCCATATGTTGGTGACCTCATTTGACATTGATGACCCACGTGATCTTTGTAGCCCAAAAAGATCATATTATATTTTTGGTGCATCCACATTGGATACATTGATACAATGTTACAGAGTGACCTCCTGTGACCTTTGTCCCCATTCACAAACCACGACGGCAGACGACACATGCGTTTCTTGAACGCTGTATTTCATTTTTTACGATACAATTCAGTTGATAAAATAAACATTTTTTCCCTGAACCATCAGAAAAAAAGCTGAACTATAAACATTTACATGATGAAAAGACCAAATTATGTGATCACAATATCTGGTGAAAATGCCTTCCATACTCTAGGAGTACTTTAGCTGGCGCACATCAGCGCCGCCAATTAATAAACTAAGTCCAACAATACGATTAGGTTTGCAAAATCGCAAATTACTCGAACCCCGTCGCGCACAACGATAACTTCTATTCACTGAATTTCAGCATTGGAAAGTCAAAGTAGTCGATCCTGTGTGCGCACACAGCTATATTTAACGCTGATTCCATAGTTTATTGAAATCCGAATCAACCTGAATCGAAGCGATGATAACACCTGGAATCGTTTCTATGTGTATCAATCGGTAACTGATATTAGGGAAATGAAATTTGAATTGACATTTTATTCATTTGCAAGAAAATTTGCAAGTTTTATTTGCGGGATCAGACGGTTATATGATTGTAATAATTTATTATGAATTTACACTTGGTTTACCCCTAGACCCCGATGGGGACTACAAAACAACAGCAAAGAAGGACATGTCCCATTGGCTATAATAATGGGTCGTGCCACTGTTCAAGAAGTAAACGTGTATTTCTCGGTTTCCCTTATTTTTCTATGACACCCTGTATATCTGATCTACGATGATTTCAGTTTTGATATGAGACGTTTGTTATCTCGACATGTTATTACATTATCCCATATTTGATAAACAACACATTCAGTCTTCTTCTTATCGTGTCCAAACACAGTGATTCTCAAATATGATCCAGCCAGAGACGGGTACAACGTCTGGCTGCTTCACTGAATTCCGCAAGGTCCTTGTCTGTGCATTGTTGCTCCAACAGTGGGCAGACCAAGAGATGTTCCATAGTCTGTGGTGCTGTTCCACAATCACAGATTGTGTCTTGATCTGCTTCCAGGTAGCCCCTCTTCTGCAAGGAAACTTTAGATCGGCCAGTTCTGGTTCTCAATCTGTTGAGGCATCGCCATTCAGTCCATGAGGAGTCAGCTCCATGTGGAAGATGCTCTCCAGGTTCATTACCAATAGATGTTACTTGGTTGACAGCAAGTCTTTCTTTCCACAATGCGACTCTCTTATACTCCTTAGAGACTGATTCAAGAGGTTGGACTTTGTTCAAGAAACTCTCTCTGGATTTAAGGCGGTTGGCAGCAGGTTTCTGTCCAGACATAGGGTACTTCACATTGGATACTTGGCAGCTACGCTCTTGCATGCTCGCTACACTACGACGTATGTCTGGTGGAGCAATTCCTGCTAGGATGTATAGGTTCTCCGTTGGTGTTGGACGAAGACATCCCGTGACAAGCCGTCAGGAGGCATTTAATGCTGAATCAAGCTTCTTGGCATGGGTTGATCTTTCCCATACAGGGCATGCATACTCTGCACATGAGTAGCACAGAGCAAGTGCCGTCGATCTTTTGGGGTATGTGGGCGAGCACCCCATCTTGTGCCAGTGAGTTGGGGTGCACATTCAGTGAAAACTAAACAATATCAATATTTTCTCATTTCAGCATATTTTATTGGAATCCAATTTAAAATATCCAATAACAACAACAACAATTATTAACATCGCAAAACGGCCTAATTTTGGAGATCAGTGAAAACGTGGCGATTTTCTTGGAATTTTAAGGCTAGTTTCCCCAATTCAAACACGCACGTTAGTTGGGTCATCTGGAGCATTTGACTGTGGAGAGCACTGTATCATTTCTCAGTGGATTTGACTTCTATGAAGGTTAATTAAATTCGTAATACAGTGGTCAAAATTTAAGAATGCTTGGATTGCTGTAAAAAGGTAACCAAATGTTCGTCTTGTTACAAGGATTAAAGATAGGTATAGTTCATACTACCTACAACGTATGGTTATGTAGATATAAGACAAAAATCGTCAAATGTCAAAGGTCATCACCTGAGGTTAAATCTTTATTGTTGCATCGATTACTTTAAAATGGTCTCAAACTTTTCCACAGGGATTGCAACAAAAGTAGCTGGCACTCTCATTTGTATTTGGTTATAGAAATGACAACCTAGGCCAATGCCATTAACCTCTATTGACCCTTAAATTTTAGAAATATGTTACACAGTGCAAACTATTTTTGTTGGAATCTTTAGAAAAGATGAAAAATTTCAGCCCATTTTTAAAGAAGTTGGAGCAATATTAAAAATTTAACGTTGGTGACATTTGACGATTTTTGTCTTATATCTCCATAACCATACGTTGTAGGTAGTACAAACTTTACCTTTTGTAATCCTCTTTTTAAACACTTTGGTTACCCATTACAGCAATTTAAGCATTCTTCATTTTTACCGCCTGTATTATGGATTACCCCACACTTTCAGGAGGGGCACCTTGCTAAAATGTTCATTAACCCTCGTCTACCTGAGCCATTTTTTAAACAAAACTCCCGAAAGGGGTGCCCCCCCCCCTGTGATTTTCGTTACTGAACACCCGATTCCTGTAAATTTGGTACCAAAGGATAGCTGAGAGTTTCTTCTTTCCATTGGTACCACAATAAGTACCAACATCACCATGACGTCATATAGTACGAAAATACTGAATATAGGGCGGAAAATTGATATTTCGCAATTTTAGCGACTCAAACACCTTATTATAGCTCTAAAATAGCTTATAAAAGTAGTCATATCCCACCAAGTAGAGTCAAAAACCGCATGAAAATCTGATTTGCCTAACGTTTTTGGCGAAAAATTTTTCACTGTGTGTGTCTATGGAAATTGGTAGTTTTGCTGACATGCGAACTTTATGACGTCATTGTGACGTAATGCTAGGCATGTTGGTACTCATTTTGCTATCAATGGAAAGAAGATGACCATAGCTATCTACTAGTACCAAAATCAAGTGACTGTGATGTTCCTATGTTGTGTTAGGCATGTTGGTACTTCTCTTCCGAAGGGGGGGTGGTTGCCACCCACCCCTATCCATCACTTTGGGATCACCCTGTCTCTTACCTATACCCCGGTGGATGTTTGTTTTTGGATGAAAAGGAGCGGAAAATGTTAATTGACAATTACATTAAATATTTGACACCAAACTTACGGCAAACTTAAAGATAGCCTACAAATTATCTGGATGTCTGAAGCCTCTTATTAAAGGCACTATCAGTGATTTTGTTTAATCATAAAATCGAAAAAGTATCAAAAAATCAGATTTTTGCATATCTGTAACAAGTACGAGTACCCTAACATAACCAGAATATGATAAAACCAGGGAAGCAGCCTAATAAGCGCAAAATCGGATGTTTTAGTCATTACTGTCCGTACGGACACTTACTGCAATTGTAATTCAATGGAGAGTCATATCTTTGGAGATTGTCGTTTTCTTCCTTTTCTGGCAATTCTTCAGTTGGAAAAAGTAACTTATGAGAATTATACAGACTTATCCTTCAATTTTAACACTTTCCCCGGACTTTGGGCTACTTCTAGCCCAGATTCGCTTCTACGGTTCCATTGTTTTAGCGCAGTGAAGTTGAACCATTGCTGAAAGCTAGCGAGACACAGAAATTCTGACCTCAGAATTGTAGCCATAATGTCTCGCCTCGAGGCCGTTTTTCAATGAAACTGCAACCCGATATCAGCTGATCTGCCCACACACGTTTGCCGACGGGAGGTCAGTAACTGCCAATCTTTCTCGCCAAAGTCCCTGGTGTGTGAGGCCCATGAAATTACCTAGTGTGGGTCCAGGGAAAGTGAAGCTATTTCTGCAATTTCTTTTAAAAATATTTTGACTCTTTCGGTGAATCACTGATAGTGGCTTTAATGTCCCTATCTGTTTTTTTTTTGGGGGGGGGGGTATGTTATGTGTAAAATATATCTCTATTCTTCCATTGGCCTAGACTATCATTATGCGAGCATATTGAAGAAAAATGTGCCAGCGCCGCTTTAATATGGTAATGTTGAACAGTAAGTAGTCAAGTTCTTCTGCTTATTATCATTATTAACATTCTTGTTATTTTGTGTTATTTCTTAAACAGAAGACGCAGATTTCGTGCAGCCCTCATTAGTACCGTTGTCTTACGAAACCCACGGAGGACAGGATGTTGCCATACACGCAAGGGGGCCTATGGCCCATTTGTTTCACGGTGTACATGAACAGAATTATATTGCACATGTCATGATGTATGCTGCCTGTTTAGGGGAATACCAAGATCACTGTGAAGTCAAATATCAAGAGCAAGTTATATGTTCAGCGCCATCTAGTGTTAGAATGCAGACGACCGTTTTAATATTCGTAATAGTGTCATTATGTATGCCAATATTTATTTATTAAATGTTTATTGTTATTGTTTAGATTCAATTTCACTGCATTTCTCATTTAGGACATTTTGATACAACTCTGTGATGTCTTTAGTGTAATTGAGAGAAATATGGAGTACTAAAAATAAAAAAATACATCAGCAACTACAACGACAAAAATCCATTTCTCTCGCATTGATGCCTATCATTACGTAATATCTCAACTTCCACTCTCAAGTGGAAATATCAACTACTACACAAAAACTTCTCATTTACTCATGTACATAAAACTATCATATAGGTTTGAAGACGTGCAATAAATATTCAGTGCATATTGAAACGAAATATGGGTAAATATCGGTGACATTTTGCATAATTATCACTGACGGTCATGCCACTGGTAGTATTTTTTTTAACTCTGTACATGAGTTTGATATATTGAGTTTGTGTGCGGTACTGTTAGATGGAACCCACATTCAAATGTAGCAGCCATTTGTTATAAATATGCAAACATCTTATCATGACCACTGTCCACCCTTCCTATCTTATAGCTATATCCACTGTTAAAAATGTTCTTAAAAAACGGCATATTTTAACTGTCAGTCGGGACTCGAAACGTGCAAATTACTGTAAAAAGGGACTCGAAACGTGCAAATAACTGTAAAAAAAATCATTTTAACTGTTGGGAGTCCCAGCTGCCATGCAGTCAAAACGCCGCTATTTTAATGAACATATTTAACAGTGTAGATTTTCTTTTTCCAATCATCCTATCCCTCCTCTCTATCCTTAATTACCTACAATCTATACTTATCTTTTCGAACTTCTCTCTCACTCTCTCTCCCCCTCTCTCTCTCTCTCTCTCTCTCACTCGTGTATGTTAAAGAAGTGAATGGTTTCGAACTGATACGAGTATTGAACAACCACGAAACAACGTTTGTAGTAATTTCTGGAACAAGGATGGTGACTTACTGCCGGCATTTACCAAACTTGAAAAGCATGTTGTCATCAGCTCACAGACCATTGCTATTGTATGTGCTAATCCCGGCTAATCCATCTTTCATTTGCTAGATCAATATCTAACTACAAGCCTTAAGTACAATGCATGAATCCCGGTCTGAATGCTTTTGAATTGTGTCACAAAACATGCTAGATACACTGTAAATTCTGTCAGGGATGTGAACTCCTTGCTTTTCTGTTACAGAAATTGCCACAAACTGCCACCCCCCCCTCCCCGAACTCTTCCTGTTTTTACTGTTTTTACAGAATGTAAACATCCCAATTGTTTTCAAACTCGTGGAAGTGATTTCAGTAAGGGTCCTTTTCATTATGTCATTTTTTATGCCAATATGTCCCTTTAATATGTCATATTTTGGTAAGTGGCGTTGTCTACCGTCTTACTTTCCCTTTGGTTTGTACAGGGATGGAGATATGGCGAAAGCAAATTGATTGTTATCAGCATAATGTTTACTGAGTTCTATATTATTATTTTTTTTGTTCAATTACATGAATTTGTAAATACTTAAACAAGGAAAATGTTTATATAATATCGAATGGCTTTGAGTATGATACAAGAATATTTTTCTATTTTCTAACGACTGCAATATAATCTTGTATCATACGGAAAAAAATTCAATATTATTATTATTATTATATAAATATCAGGCTGATTCAAACCAAACCGTGCGTTGACAGTGTTGTAATCCAACTGGCGAGTACATCCCATGCAATCAGTCTACCGGTCTAAATCATACGGTGTGTCAATGTCGTTTTCGCTAAAAATGCCCGGATGCGATACAATATTAAAAAGAATATTGTATTGCATCCGGGAACTTGTACCAAAACTGTACAATACAAAGATTTCTCTGTACCACTAGGAAGCCTGATATAAATAATAATAATAATTACGTGTCGTAATTTCATGTCAATACATAAACAGGAAAAATATTAACACTTAAATGCATAAGGGGGCCCATGGGGACCCAGGATTTTGTTTTTTGCGCGCCATGTTTTAATGCTAAATTATTTTTGCTCAAGATTTTAAGTAATTGCCTAAATATCAGCTGCGCATATTTTCGGGTGAAAAAAAATCAAATCGGGCATGGTGTTTTTGTGCTAATTAGCATAAATAAGCATTTTGGTGGTGCTATTCAAAATTTGTTTTGCCCCTCCCTGTTGCCCCTTAACACTTAAGTGACCGGGGAGTTCCTATAGTCCCAATAATTGTGACTACACATTTGACATTTATTTTAACATTGGTCATTATCATATCACTGAATGTGTAGTCACAAAACGTTATGTGTAATTGGTTAGCCATTAACAATTCTACTGCCCTCACCTCTCCAATCAGTTTTAAGCAGCATATGCAACCAAAATGATGTATATATCATCAATCCATCACATAGTATTATCATTACTATCTCTTTTGTCGAGTATCTACGGAGGGTATCCGCTGACCCCCCCCCCCCAGGACTCTACCAAACCAACTTTTTTAGCTTCGTTTTATGGTCCTATAACACTTTTGAGATGTTAACAAAATAAATTTCCCGGCACTCTTGCGATATTCAAGATGGCGTCCAAAATGGCCGCCAAAATAGGCAAAATTAATGAAAATTTGGTATTTAATATCAAAACATGTAATAAATTCATAAAATTAATTTTAGAATATAGCTGTCTGGTCATTGGCATTTAATTCTAGTATTTATGCCATATCTAAAAATCCAAGATGGCGCCCAAAATGGCCGCCAAAATAGGCAAAATTAAAGAAAATAGAGTATTTAATATCAAACAAGTAATAAATTAATAAAATTAATGTTAAGATATAGCTACCTGGTTATTGGCACTTAAATTCTAGTATTTGAAGTTGTTGCCATGTCTAAAAATCCAAGATGGCGCCCAAAGTGGCCGCCAAAATAGGCAAAATTAAAGAAATCGGGTATTTAATATCAAACAAGTAATAAATTCATAAAATTAATGTTGGAATATAGCTGCCTGGTCATTGACATTTAAATTCTAGTATTTGAAGTTTTTGCCATATCTAAAAATCCAAGATGGTGCCCAAAATGGCCGCCAAAATAGGCAAAATTAAAGAAAATAGAGTATTTAATATCAACATGTAAAAAATTATTGGTAAAATTAATATTTAAATATAGTTGCCTGGTCATTGGCATTTAATTTCTAGTATTTAATTTTTAACCATATTAAAAAATCCAAGATGGCACTCAAAATGTCCACCAAAATAGGCGAAATTAAAGAAAATGAGGTATTTAATTTCAACAATAAATAGGTGACATTTAGATATAGTTGACTGATCATTATTGGCATTTATTTCCTAGTATTTGAATTTTTTGCCATATCTAAAAATCCAAAGTGGTGCCCAAAATAGGTAAAATTGCATAACATTGTACGCATCATCTCAAAGCCTAGTAAATTGGTAAAATAATACATTAATTTACACTTACTTAGAATCCTCAGAGTCAGACGGAAGTCCAGGAAAGTTTGCCGTTTGGTGGAGCCTTTCAGATTTGTTATCGACTATGCCAAATCTCATTTGAACACTTCCCAGCACCCCTAGTTTCTGGGAGGTGTCACAGACTGCAGTACAGGGAGGGTAAACCCCCACATACCAGAGTGTCCAGGATTGACACAGTGTGCAGAGATGATCCATAGCCAAAATCCAGCACTGTCACAGTTGTGCTTAGGTTTTGGAGACTGGTGGCTAGCCTGCTGATAGGCATGGTTTCCCTTGTGTAGGCTTCACTACATGAGGCGAATTCAAATTTATATTCTCAGTCTATACTGCCCATTGGTTTATCCTTTTACTCTCCAAATCTCGATTCTTCCGAAGCTCATTTTAGACCTCGAATGGCAGATGCATACTTTTGGCGTATGATTTCCCATCAGGCACCCTCCCTGACCTTGACGACAGAGGCGTCCAAGCTCGGATGGGGGCATATTTTCAGACTGACAATGTCAGGCAGGTGGACACCAACCCAGACCCGCCAGAACATCAAGATGCTGGAACTTTGGACAGTGATTCTGGCACTTCGTGGACTGTAACACCATATTCACAGCCAAACCCTTAGTCCGCTGCGACAACAGAACAGTTATATCCTACCTGAACGAGGGCGGAACAAGGAGACGGAGGCTCTGATGGAAACGCTCCACTAGCTGCTATGGTGCAAGAAACGGGGCATCAACTTGCAGGTCCGGGGGTCATCATCACATGTGGATCTGTTCGCGTCTTTGTTTGAATAACTAACTTCCAACATACTTTACATGGGAGGTGGACGAAAAGGCGGTCGGACGGTACGCAATGACGGCTGATTACGCATTTCAGCCAGTGGCTACGATCCCGAGGGTACTTGAGGTGTCCCAGTCAAAAACATTATCTAGTGCTGCTCGTGGCACCTGTGACCAAGCTGACAGCAGCAGTTTCCTCGAAATGGACAGTCTGCATCGGCCTGTGGTGCTCGTACCAGTAGGTACATCCACTGACAACACCTAGGCCGTATAACAGTTTGAGGGGGCTCTTTCTAAGAAGTGTTTAGAACTGCCATTGCCGCTGTCCACCATGCGCTTCAGAGATGGTATGACAGTTTCTTTGAGTGCGGCCCTCTCTTCCTCCATTAAAGGAATGTTTGCGGAGAGGATCCGGGTATGTGGTTGGTTCCACAATGGGTCCCTCTCCTACTGCTCCAACACCTTGCCTCAGAGGACTTTGAGCCCTTGTCGGAGCTCAATACCTTGGACCTGGCCAAGATGAAGGTTTTTTTGTTGCCGGTGGCCACTGGCCACAGGTGTTCAGAGGTTCAAGCCCTGCTATTGAAGAGGCCCACCTCTCTTTTACAGAAGACCTGGTTTACATCTCGCCCCGGGTGGGTTTTTTAGCGAAAAATTAAACCTTATCCATTTCCCTCAAACCAGTTTTTCTCCCAGTCTTGATCAGCGGTCAGGGCAGCTTTGAGAAGTCAGTGTCTGGTGAGCTAGGGCTCTTAAATCGTAACTTAAACATGTACTGGGAAAATCAGGGGACATCAAGCAGTTATTTATAACGTCAGAGAAGCCCTTTAGACCTGTTGTACATGGCAACTTAAGCCGCTGGATCACAATGTCATCCGAATGCTTGCGCAAAATGTTAAGATCGGATGCCTACTTCCCATGTCTTCATGATACCCATTCCCAATCCACTTCTTGGGCGCTCTCTTCTGGGTCTTACTTGTCTGACATTCTGGATGCTGCCGGGTGATCGACTCCCACAATGTTCCAAACGGTGTACCCGAACGATATATGTACAAAGTTGGGCAGATGGCTACTGTGGCCCTCTCTGCAGGTCAAAGGGTAACATCTGGACACCAGGGTGCGTAGAAGCCTTTTTTTTTCTTTGTTTCAAATTAGCTTAGCTTAGGCAGGTGGTTAGCTAGGCTTTTAGGGATTCACCAGAAATACCTATGTCGTCGCCCACATCACATACTGTCGTATTTTACAAAACACGTTTCCGAGAAAATCGCAATTCAAAATCTACCGCGACATTTCATGTCTATACGGTAGAACGAAGCATAAAAGAAACATCTACACTTTACTATTTTGAAGAAAACATTTTAAAGTCCAATATAAACCATAAATCGAACTTAATACTGCAATTATATTATTTTAAAGGTGCAACAAGAGATTTCAAATAACAGGTGTCCCTCAAAAATGTGAAAATTCTGATTTTTGCACTGGTGTAAAGCTTTCAATCAAAAATATCCCCATCTGAAAGGATTAAGCTGAGAAATGTTTCTTTGGTACAAACATTTGAAATTTCTAATTTCGTATAGGAGCAAATACAAAATTCAGCCTATGTTTTACATTGAAATATAAGCAAATCAAAATCACCTTTTTTCTCTCTTCTAAGACATTTCTGTAGCCCAATACAAGGTAAGAAATCTATTTAGTGTCTGATCTATATGAAATTACTATTATGACACAATAGTTGGGTGCCTCAAAATCTCTCGTTGCACCTTTAATTAGGCTACAAAGTTATAAGTCTGTATGTGAAATCACAAATAATGTATATTGCAAAATACGACGCATATTACGCCGTGGTTTTTCAATGTGGGTAAAATAGATCACTATGTGAAAAGCTTGTTTACGAAATAACGATGGAAATACGTCAAAATAGGACTGTATGTGAAATCGTTTATTTTCGGATCGGCAAAATACAACGCTATATCAAACACGTGTAAATGAATGGCGATTTTAAAATACGACAGTATGTGAAATTCGGATATGATGATTTTGAGGAAATTGACAAAAATCTGTAATTATAAACTAATTAATTAGGCATCCTCACATTTTGAAACTTTGTGGATGGCAAGAACTCGATGAACAAAGTAAGTAGGCGGAATTTCGCAAAAACCTCAAAAATGTGAAATGTACAGTATGTGATGCGGGCGACGATGTATACCTTCCTGGGCTTTGATCCACCGGCATTCTGGTGCAGACATAGGCCGCGGGAGGTAGGTAGAGTAGGTGTATTATTTTACCAATTTGCTACACTTTGAGATAATGTGTACAATTTTCTGCAATTTTCCTATCTTTTCAGCATTTTTTGGTGTTGGCTTGGACGTTCAGATTTTCAGATATGAACAAAAAAAATACTATCAATTAAATCCAATGACCAAGCTAATCTTACCTAAATTTTAATTTTACCAATTTATATTACATGTTTGGTATTAAATACTCAATTTTCTTTAAATTTGCCTATTTGGCGGCCATTTTGGGCGCCATCTTGGATTGTTACATATATGCCAAAAATCCATATACTAGAATTTAAATGACAATGATCAGGCAACTGTTTCTAAATACTAATTTTACCAATTTGTTACATTTTTGGTTATTAAATACCCAATTTTCTTTAATTTTGCCTATTTTGGTGGCCATTTTGGGCGCCATCTTGGATTTTTAGGCATGGCAAAAACTTCAAATACTAGAATTTAAATGCCAATAACCAGGTAGCTATATCTTAACATTAATTTTATGAATTTATTACTTGTTTAATATTAAATACCTGATTTTCTTAATTTTTGCCTATTTGGGCAGCCATTTTGGGCGCCATCTTGGATTTTTAGATATGGTAAAAACTTCAAATACCAGAATTTAAATGCCAATGACCAGGTAGCTATATTCGAACATTGATTTTATGAATTTATTACATGTTTTGATATTAAATACCCAATTTTCTTTAATTTTGCCTAATTTGGCGGCCATTTTGGACGCCATCTTGAATATCGCCAGAGTGCCGGGAAATTTATTTTGTTAATATCTCAAAAGTGTTATAGGACCATAAAACGAAGCTAAAAAAGTTGGTTTGGTAGAGTCCTGGGGGGGTCAGCGGATAACCTCCGTAGATACTCCCCTACTTCTATCCAGTTTTAAGACTGAACATCCAGGAGGTAATTGTTTTCAGTGATTTTATTCTGCTTTCTTTACACTTTACTTTTTGAAGGAGTTTGGTGCTGGTCAGATTTGGACAATCAAATTTCATCAGAATTTGGAAAGAGTTCCATATGCACCCCCCTCCCTTTAAAATTCTACAGGAGGGGTACATATGGAACTCTTGCTCAGAAGTTCATACTTAGTTGCCAGCATTTTGACAAATCTTTTATTATGATACTTCTAGACATAGTAGAAGTGGTCCTCAAGATAAAATCAGGTGGATTTGGAGGCTTTTATTTTTATCTAAAATTGGCGGTGGTTAAATGGCTAACCAATTACACATAACTTTTTGTGACTACACATTCAGTGATATGATAATGACCAATGTTAAAATAAATGTCAAATGTGTAGTCACAATTATAGGGACTAGGAGTTCCTAGGGACACTCAAAATTGGTTTTCGAGCTGGCCGCTTTACGCGTGGGATTTTTGCGCCGAATTTGTTTGTAATTGTCTTACTTTTAAATGCGCTTCTTTTCATTAATTAGTGAGGGTCCCATGCCCCCCCCCCCCCTTGGGCACTTACGGAAGTCAGCTGAGAATATTTTTAAATCAAATTTGCTGATGTATGTTAACACATACGTATAAGTAAATAATTATTAGTAACATTAAAATTTGGTGCGCGTTCCTAAAAATCGAATCTTTATAACCGATTTTCATTATTTTTTCCTGTGATGTGGTCATGTTGATGAACCTCATCATTGAGCAGAGTTTTGTTAAAAATTCCAACTGCAAAGTGGTTTAGGGGGTGGGGTGCAAAAGACCTTATGCACCTTTAAAGCCCCAATCACTTATTTTATCCAAATTCAAAATGCACATAATAAATACTCTATATTGCTAGTGTTAAGACATGTCAACAACTTATATTACTGTTCTTTGTGAAAAGCAGCCACTAAAACATTTTAAAGCGGTCTTGAAGATGCCATTTACGACCGTTTTTTTAGACCTGAAAAAAGTCGGTTCTCGACTCGACTTTAATTAGTAAACAAAGAATAAAAATAACCACATCTCGACAAATTGGCCATTCTTCGGGAAGTCACACACGTGACCGAACTTTAGTTGTCCCCTATGACAAAACAACCAATCTAGCGAAAGTGGAAACATTATTTTTGGTTAGGTTTTGTCCAAACCTAACCAAAAATAATGTTTCCTCATTTACTAAATTGCTTGTTTTGTCATGGAGGCCAAATGAAGATTGGTCACGTGTGTGACTTCACGAAGAATGGCCCAAATACGGCGTGTTACGCTGCAACAGTGCAAATAAATGAAATTTGATGAAAAATTGGGGGCACGATTCGTTTACATTTTGAAGAAATCGCTGATAATGGTTTAAAGTGCAAGGTCTTCTGCTAAAGTGTTAATAATTAATGGCTTTAATTAATATATATTTTACTGACACTTCCGTTGGTGGACAAGGCGGGCGGTTTCTAGGTACCCGCTCTAATGATGTAATTAACAGGGCGATGGATTTTTTTTCACAAAAAGCTACGTATCCAAAAGCTAGACAAATACAAGAAATATGAGTCGGCAAAAATATATCGTAATTAACAATGATAGACCTATCCGTATATGCAAGATCTATAAGAGTAATAAATGATAATTAAATAAACAAATGAATAAGTTGTACTGAGGGCCTCAAAACAACGTTAATGTAATCGTAAGCATGCCACTGTGTTTTTTAAACCGTAAAATCTACAGTATTTTACGGTTGCCCTGAATTTTTCACGGCAAAGGGTACCCGTGAAAAGACCGTTAAAACACCGTGATCGCATTTTATTCCGTGAATATCATGATTTCTGTTCTGATGACCAAAAACCTTGTTTCTACCAAGTACATGCATACATTTCGTAACGAATCTTCCAAACAGACGAATCGACATCTTGGTAAAATTGAGGTTTTTTTTTTTTTTTTTTTTTTTTTTTTTTTTTTTTTTTTTTTTCTTCGGGAAGTCACACACGTGACCGAACTTTAGTTGTCCCCTATGACAAAACAACCAATCTAGCGAAAGTGGAACATTATTTTGGTTAGGTTTTGTCAAACCTAACCAAAAATAATGTTTCCTCATTTACAACTAAATCATTTCTCCTCATTTACTAATTGCTTGTTTTTGTCATGGAGGCCAAATGAAGATTGGTCACGTGGTGTACTTCACGAAGAATGGCACAAATACTGCGTGTTACGCTGCCAACAGTGCAATAATGAATTGATGAAAGTGGGGCACATTCGTTTACATTTTGGTCTTCTGCTAAGTGTAAATTAATGGCTTAATTAATATATTTTTTTTACTGACACTTCCGTTGGTGGACAAGTCGGGACGGTTTCTAGCACCCGTCTAATTAAAGGTGAAGAGAGATTTTGGGTCACCCCAATATTGAGTCCTAATGTATCTCATAATAGATTAGACACCAAATTTCTTAAATTGTATTTAGTAGCTACAGAAATGCCTTAAAAGAGAGAAAAAAAGTGATTTGATTTGCCTATATTTCAATGTATTAAACATAGGCTGAATTTCATATTTGCTCCTATACGAAATTAGAAATTTCACAATTTTTGTATCATTTTATGGTCGAAGAGGCGACGTTTCGATGATGTATCGGGATTCCGTGAATATCATGATTTTTGTTCTGATGACCAAAAACATTGTTTCTACCAAGTACATGCACACATATCGTAACGAATCTTCCAAACAGACGAATCGACGTTTTGGTAAAATTGAGGTTTTTTTTGCATATTATGATATATCACGAGCTCTTTTCATATACCAAAATTTTAGCAAAAATAACATTGCAATATGAAGGTATAAAAACACCATGGTCGATTTGAATTTTTTCCACCAAAATATGCGCAATAGTCCACTCAATCTACGGTATGACCTGGACAAAATTGCTACAGAAAATTGTCTTGCTATAGCTTGTTGTACAAACCCTCCCGAACAACCTATCAAAAAGGTAGAAAAAAGGAAGCATGGCAAACATGCTAATTTGCATAAACCATATGTGCCATTTTGCCTATATTTTGGTTATTATACAATATATTAAAAGGGGACGACCCGATTTAAGTAAATAAAGTTTTCATCCTGATAGAATGGTCTTCCCCATCCCCCCCAAACCCCGTCTGTAGAGCTTTGCGCTGATATTTCAACCCGTTTTCATGTGAGAGCTAAAAACATGATTTTCTTAGCCCTATATGTGTAAAATTAATATCGGTCGACCAAAATGGGGTACATTTTCGCTCATAACTTCCAAACCAAATACCCTTTAGCCCTGAGGGTAAATGAGAAAAATAGTAGCTTTCTTCAAATACCAAAATGTTGACCACTTCCGGTAAAATTTTGGAGTATGGGGACGATGCTATTATAGACGATTCGCGTTGATACGTTCGCCCCCCTGGAGTTTTGGACCTATTCAATTAAGTCGGAGAGGGGTCAACCTAGCCGGGAAAATGAAAGAATTCAAATGCACGTGCCACACCGGATTATCTTGGAGGACACTAAAGTCATTCAACTCACTCACCTGCCACTGAATACAATTTCATTCATGTATGGAAACCGCACTTATGAGTTCAGGTCTTAACTTGATAACAATAACATGAATAACAGAAGTTCCCTGCGGCAATTGAATTTTTCACCTCCGCAAGAATGGTACGGGTCACTTATCAGATGAATAGAGTGTAGCGATCAGGCCACGGCCTTTAACTCTTGAGTCGTTCTTGCGGTCACCAACATAGGGACCCGCGGAATTGAGGTCTTCCCTTTTTACGTTGGGTACCGTGTGTAGGTGTAAGACTAGATTGAGTGATTCTCGTCCACATTGATGGTCATATATTCCATTCTGTCTCTTTGGCATTTAGATGTAGGCTGATTTTATCTGCAGCATTCTCAAATGATGCTTTGTGGTAGCTCTTGTGCAGCACATATCACATCCCTGTTAGAGCTGCGTAGTCAGGGTCTGTGAGATGCTGACTTTGGTGACGTCCAGAATGCTTGACCGCCTTTTTATGCTGCTGTCCTCCTAATACCCAGGCCACTACCAAATGACCCCCTTTTTAAAATGTTCACATACTCAATGACCCCCATTTTCTTCTTTCCTGCTATCCACTTTTATCACAAGTTTGCATAAAATTATCCGCTTTTTCAAAGAATTTGAACACCCAAATTCAAAATTTTCGCAGCCTACGTACATATTTTTAACAATTTTATAATTTCATGGCAGTAATTGTATAATTTCATGGCAATTTGAACTCTGGAAAAGAGGCACTTCCTATTTTAACTTCAGGTTTTAACAGCATTGGCCCCTTCTTAAAGTTCATACTGGATGACCCCATTTTTATTCAGCTTGTGTACCGAATGATCCCGTATTTTGGGGTACAATTTATCTGAAAGGACCCGGGAAAGGACCCTATTTTTCACCTGGCCAAGGCACATATACCCCTCACTTCGCATTGGGAGTGCCCCTCTCCCGGCACTAGTTGACCCAATGTGTTTGAATAAATATTCTCTGATAATAATTTGCTAAATAAAGATCTCCCCAACCCGATTGCAGTCTGACAAATCATCTGGAATGCAAAATTAATTTTGGCGTGAAAATTAGGGCCATCTTGAATATTGACCATCACTTTCCACTTTTAATATATCAATTGCAAGTGCTACACACCTTGCAGGCATAGCCATGCAAAAACATGTTCAAATACTAACAGAAAAATGGTAAATCTCCCTAAACATGCATTTATGAGCCATACCTTTGTCGAAATATGGGCGTCTACGTCACGTAAGATAATGCAAAATTAGCATGTCTTGCACCCAGATTCCCTTTTTTCATACCCTTTGGATATATTTGTTGGGAGACTTTATGTTAGTTACAGTAGAAAACCCTTGCTGAGCAATTTTCCCAGGTGTACCTAGTAATTTTTCATATATTGAGTGGGATACAAACTTGATTTTAGGTAATTAAATAAAATTTTGGGCAAAAAAACAAACCCTGGAGGCCTGTGAGTACACAACATTTGAGATGATAAACAAAAATCTCTTCTACATTCTTTTTTGTCACCTAAGAACAATTATATTTCGTGATCAGGAATCTTGAAACCTGGGGCTTTATTACGACACCAGGGCAGGGATTAAAATACAGTAACGAATTTTAAAAAGAAATACAATCATCAAATTAGTACTTTCTTTTTAAAAAATCCAATAGCCGAGAAGCAATGACATCTACACATGGATAGGGGCTGAAGTAGCCGAGTGTCACAAACAGGAAAAGTTGCTTTTCTAACCTTGGTAATATTGGCGGGAAACAATGCTGGTGGTGGTACGCCATATCCACAACAGTGTTCTTTGATTATTCCAAAATTCTTTTAACTTTGACAAGGGGTATGTGGTGGTGGTACGCCAATATTCCAACAGATGTTCTATTGTTATACAAAAATTATTTTTTACTTTGACAAGATTTTTAATTACTTCATGCAAAACGGATTTTCAAATCTTCGGCTCTCTATGATTGCCGCAATTGGTTAGCAGGTATAGGGTCTCGAATCTACAACTTTGAAGGAGTTTATTACTTTCAAGATTTCCCTACCTCTTGTTTCAATGTTTTCTATCGTCTAATTCTTCTAAAGACACAGGGACAAAAATTACTAACAATGGTTCCTTTTTTCACGACCAAATGTCATTGATTTAGTACTGGTACACGTCTTTACAAACATATAAATATTGACGGCCACGATATTTAACCATAACCTGTTGCTGAGCGTTGAAACCCACGGCCGGTCTTTTCATTACCGATTACCTCTTCCTGTGACCTCATCATTCCACGAAAAAAATATGTTCTTCAAACCGCATAAGAAGAATTGGATTGAAACAAAAGGTCATATCTTAAATTTCACAAATTGAAATAGAATCATTTGTATGCAAGTATGCAGAAAAGACAAATATATAATAGGTCCGGCGACAATATCGCTGGGTCGGGTTTTGATATACAACAAAGATACAATTAAATGAACCTATACAAGTTAGTCTACAGTCGTACAACACTAAGAGTGGAAGAACTCTTCCCAAATTGAAAAAACATTGTATGTTTAAATTAAAATACTTCACAAACCCCGTTTAATAATTATCAAAATCACATATTACAAATTATATGGCGGAACGGCAGGGCCTCTAAACATGAAACGTGACAACATTTTTATGGGCGGGAAAACATGCCCTTATATGACCCTGATGCAGGATGTCATGATAACTGTTATGTACAAAGACAAAGTCATAGTCTTTCCAAAATTTAGAGAATTGTGGTAACGTTCATCCAGAGTACAAAATAACTAAATTCACATATTAAGCATCATGTTCCAATATACATGAGTTGATAATATTAACCAATAATATACTATCATAAAAAAAGTCAAATAGTTAGCAGCAGAATACGTGGACATTATTTTTGAGATATTATTGGCACAGTAAAAATTACTGAAATAATACCTCAATGTCGAAGAAACGATAAATGTAATAAGCACACTGTTATCTCTATTATCGAGACTTACCGAGAATAGCCTACAAGGACAAAATATATTACACAATGATACAAAAAAGATACAGTATTCCTCTAAGTCGTATAACTGAGATTAACGACAAGATACGCAGCAAATCTCGGTCATTAGTTAGGGCACTTGCCCTCAATTATGCCCACTGTTTCTCTACTTGTTCAACTCCACTTCCCATCAGTTGCGGGCTATTGACATTTGAACAAGCGTTCTTCCAGTCACCAGCATCGATATAAGGGAGAGATGGTTTGTTTTAAAACGAGGCAAATTTTCTCCAACAATTAGGACCCAGATTCAGTCCCATCCCCCGCTCAAAATAGCGAGTCGAGTAAAGATTGACCTGATTTCAATGTTAGTTAATTATAATTAACTGTTCTAAGGTTTTTAAATTTGTGGCTTTTTCTTGCCTATGGGTGCCCGCTTTTTGCTCTGGTCTCTGGACCACCCATGTCCACTCTTGCGGCGGCTTTAAATACCGCTTGTCGAAACTGACACCGATGACCGAGTTTCAATTATTCTGATTGTCAAACTAAAAAAATACACGGTCTTTATTAATACATGTTGTACGAGGATTACCTTGGATTGTACAAGATTGAAGATGTCTTCAACGGATTCTAAGCCGATCTTTCTGCAGGCTTCTTCGTGGTCCGGACAGCGATCTTAGTGGTTACTCTGAAAAATTAAGAAGCGATACATATTTACAAAGCACAAGGAGTTGTGGGATTAAGCCCTGTGAATAAAGAGTCTGTGTTTGTTAGTCGAGCTTTAGGTTGTAAAGGGACCTTATACTTTACATTGGTTGAAGCAACTTTACCCTAATTGGCGCGTTTCGTTAGGAATTTTACAGGAACAATAGGCCCACGTTGGTTCGAATGTTAAGATGAGGATTAAATTAAAAATGTTTTAAAATGTTAATATCGAGACCCAAAAAGGTAAGAACTTTAAATTATTACGACTAAAACCGCTTTAAAACGTTGATGAACATGGTTGCAATCTTTATACATTCAAGTGCAGTTTCCAAATGTATTCAGCCTCTTCAAATCATATTGAAATAAAAAATTATTAAATTGGTGAATTTTAGACCTTTTTACAAAAAACAATACAATACATTGAAAGAGAATTACAATTCAAATAGAAGAAAATGATTGTACACGAAATTCAATCAACTAAAATTAAATAATTTTGAAGAATTTGTACAACAAATAAGGAGTACAAAACAAGTCGTATATAGTGTCGGAAAATCAACAATACTGCATTCACCTCCCAAGGAAAATGAATCCAGTCCGCTGCGCGCAAACATTCGAAAACACTGCTCTCAGTACGCGGAGTGTAATTAGACACTATCAATGTACCGCGCGTATTATTTTTTTCTAATTGGCTACTATATAAAAGATTATTATTTATGCATCCCTCAACCACATACCTTGATTTCGTTCTCAACTTCGTCTAGGACTTTACGAATGTTTGAAACTTTCATTTCTTCATCTATCAGGGCAGTCACGACATTACGTTGTTTGTCTGTCATAGTGGGCATCCATTTTCGAGACGTCAGAGCTTCTACAAGGCATTCCTGTGGGTTAATATTATTTCCCGACCGTAGATACCTGAAGATGAAGCGTTTGATCGTAGTCTGGACAATTTCAAGATTTTGGACTGATGCATTTGAACATTTGGTCTGCATCTTGCCCTGCAGATGTTCAGGTATTTTGTCAGAGTAAAGCTTTTGCAAGGACTGAACTGCGTCTTCAAACAGAAAGGTTTCTATCGTCTGATAAAGATCCACTACGTGTTTAACTTTGATTGCACTTCGGGGTTCAGGTATTAGATCAGTTGTCAGTTTTTGAGGAAGCCGTGAATACCAATTTTGCACAAAATCAATCAGCAAATCCTCTGGATGACCACCAGTTCTCTTCAACAAACCCAGAAGGATCTCGAGCTGTTCCAGCATCTCCCTGGCGAATGTTTTATTTTGCATCTGCTGTTGTTGTAAGGATTTTACCACTTCATTAGGTAACCTATCTTGTGGAACTTTATCGCTTACCTCTTTCAAGATAATAGAACATGCATGGAAGAGCTCGTCCGCAAAAACGAAGTTTTCAAATGCCGTTTCACTTGGGCATCGAAGCATTGCTTTATGGCGAACAACGCATTTCACCAGTTTGTTTTCAATTTGTGCAAAATCGTAACGATTGTACGTCCCTTTTTGCGGCGAGGTTGCAAGATCGTGAAAGTCTAGGCAGATATCATCGATATCGAAGTGGATTACATCTTGGTCTTTGACCTCATTCAAGAGAACATGGGGTATCGTGATTGCACTCCTGGTTGTAAGGAATTGGAGACACGGTGATGAGTAATCAGTTGCTAGAGTCGAAACCTCTTGAAGAAATCTGTTTTGAACTGCTTGCAGCGCCGTTATCATGCGCCAAAGCTGGTCATTCACTTGATCTCGATAAAAAAGACTCAGTATGATGGGCTTCCGCTCCGTCATAGGTTCAAGTTCCTCCGATGTTCCAGTTATATGCTCCCAGCCGTCACGTATTTTGCTCCACGCCTTTTGAAAATCAATGTAAACTTTTTGCAATTCCTTTCTTTTCTGTTTGTCTGCTTGCAATATTGGGGTATCAAAAAGAACCCCGTGAGCCATATTAGCAGCAGTCTGTCGATTTATACGATGGCAGAGGAATGAGCTTAATTTGCTGTTCCACTCAATTAGAATTGGCAAATATTTGACATATACTAGCGGCTCACACCAGCGTAAAAATAAGGCAAGGAATGCATGTTTCTCAAAGAATGACTTATCGTGCGAGAGGAAATTTGCACGGAAGTCTTTGAAGGAAGCTTCTTTTCTATAGCAAAATAAATCCTGGAAATCTTCGTTGAGTTTACCCCATTGAGTGATCTTTCCTCCGTTGAGATTTCCTCGATATCAAATATGATGCAGGAATGTGGCTTTGTGCTGAGCTTGCGGAAGTGTTGAATATTAGTGGGTATAAGCCGCACCTGTCTCTCGATAATGGTGGCTAATTTCCTCTCAAGTCGGTTTCTACCTTCTGGATTATGTGCAGAATACTCTTTAGAGGAAAGTATTTCGCGCACTTCCCGAACTATGGCATGAAGCAAAAGACAAACTTCTTCATAATGCAGGTCAAGGAGATCTTCCAAAATATTCCAATCAATACGGATACGTCTTGTGAGATCACTGAGTACACCATTTTCTGTTGTATGAAAAACTTGCATCATAGCTTGCATGATTGACTGTTTGATGGTACAACTAATTAGCAAAAAGCTGTGAAACATCAACCTTACTACTCTGTAAGGTATAGGAGACAGTGCCCTGATCCCGTAAATGTAATGACTACTGTCGCTATACTCTTCTATACGATATCCAGGAACAGATTCGTTCTCGCTGAATGTTTCGTCAATAGATTTCCAATGATCTCTTTTGCACACTCTTCCACACCCAGGGCACAATGACAGAGGTTTTGTAGCTTGCAACAAAACAAGTCCGCATACACAATCATATGTAATTATTTGAATTCCGGTAGCCTCTGGTCTGAAGCCGAGAGGTTTTGCTTCACCTGATGCAGGGACAAAAAAATTCTGTAAATGGTCTGCTTTCGAGAACCCTAAATATTGTCCGAAAGCGTTTGGCTGTCCACTCCCGAAGCAAGAGAAAACAGCTGCGCAAAGGTGAATCACCACGGACGCTTGTGCGACATCTCGAGGTGTTGATTCTTCAGAAAGTTGTAACCATTCAGGTTGTAACGTCTTTCCAGAAGACTGACAACCAACCTGTGTTACATTCACACTGAGAAGTCTGTTGAGAAATTCGTAAGACTCTTGAGGAAATAATTTGTATTGTTGCTAATATATTCCTTGAACTTTGGATCAAGGACGTCGTTGTTACCGAGGCTTCGAGGCAGATACCCTTTGTGTATGATGACAGCGAATAACGCTAATCGATATTCTGGGTTATTTCTTGCATTAAGTTTTGCCATTCCTGAAGGATCTATAAGATGGTTTGCTATCCATTGTTCTGCCTCTTCATAATGAGGTACGTATAACATTGGATCAAAAGCAAGGCGATTCTGATAAAAGCATCCAGAGCAGTTGACGCATTCCAAAGAAGGAAGAAAAGCTGATAATTCCCTACAGTCGGTAACGAAGTGGTAGTATTCACTAAACCGTCTGCGCAGGCACCTCAAAAGAAACAATAAGAGTGAATGTATATTATCTTGATCTGCGGAAACCTCATGTATCAACGTGTTTATGTGCCCTTTCAAATCAGAAAGGGGTTTCTCTGTCAAATCTGGAGCTATTCCATCCTCGAATTTAGCGGCAAATGCCTTAAAGACAGCCTTTGTGAAAGCAACTGCAGCTACTAGTTGAAGTGAACATATTTCTGAGCTTTTCACAATTGTTATTATTTCAGGTACAATGTCGCCTATATCAATAGATCCTACATTATTTGGCAGAATGAAATCTTGTAAGATTTCCTCCAAGACCCTGCAACAGGCAACCGCCAGAGGACAGTCAAGATTCCTTTGTAATTGTAGCTGCGAATCAATACAGATAAGAGTCGGCATTTCCTTCAAATTTGCTTGAAGAAAGTTCCTCCAAGTAGACATTACAGCAGGGAGGTTTTCCACTGAACTGATCTCCCACAGCATTGCAGTATAGAGTACTAATCTAGCACCGGACACCAGATTACCGCTGCTTGTCACAAGTGTAGAAAGAAAGTCATCCAGAAGTGGTGTATCGTTGCTGGCTTCAATACACCTGCCTATATATAGACACAAGAAGTTGTTTGCATCATCTTCTGGTATGGATTCCTGCAATTCAAGTGTATGGAGGATTTCTCGGATTTCTTTAAACACGTCTTGTCTTTCTATGGCGTATTCGTCCTTGCTACCAATTACTGCAATGTTTTCAAGTGGCTCGTATTGATCTTGTCCTGCCTCTGTTAACAGTTGCTGGAAATCAAAGCAAATCATCAGAAATGCAGAAAATAGGAATCATCATTAACACCTGTCGCCAGGTTTATGATCTGACTTGCGTAATTCCTCCATGGTAAAATCCCTCCACATGAATTGACAAATCGTTTGGTAGGCATAATTGATTTGCATATTGTCGAAACCAAACGATAACTCATGTTTACATTTGAATATACCGCTTCACCTTCCAATGATACGGGTGCATATGGTTCGTTGCCAGAAACAGTTCCCGGTGAAACCGCAGGTTTATTTGGCCTAAAATCGGGAGTGACGTCATTCTGCAGTTTTTCTAGACAAAACTGACTGTTTTCCAGGAAAGCCACCACCAGTTTGATCTGAGCAGGTAGTATTCTTTCAACTGTCCAATATGCAACATACCACGTCGCTAGTGATTGAAGTATATTTTTCTGGTGTCCCTCTCCAACGTTCTCTTCCCTTTGTGGCCCTTGGCATTGAAGGAGCCATTTTGTTACATTTACTCGTATCGCCGCATCACAATGTGGAACATAATTGGTAGACAACATATTGCATAAATCATCTATATAATCCAAAAAGAAATGTACAAAATAGTCATTGTGCAAGAGGTCAGGAACCTCGTTATCAATGACATCCGCCAATCGGTTACACAGATCCAAGATACCTTAGGCCTCGTATTGTATCTCAGTTTTCACTTTGTAAATCTTCATCATCCAATCACGTTTTTGTTGAATCTTTTCATGGAAGATCAGAGAGTAAGGAAATTTCAGGTCTAATAGTGGCATGTCAATGATGAAGGAATTCACACCCATCGGAGAAGATATTTCTGTAAATTTTTGGTCAAAGATATGAGATGACTTGAAGCAGTGTATCCAAAATTCAACACGTAAGTCTGATTCAGACTTTGGATTAACCCTTTCGTCTAATGCTAGCATGATACTGTTCCATCCAAAGAGTTTCTCTATTGTGTAGACAATTTTTGCCAACTCTTCCCGAATATGTTTCTTGATGGTTTCTTTTCTAGCTTCTGCCATAGTGGAGCACTCCACCAGTAGTTGTCTGTTGCATGCAATCTCCATTTCCCAGTTGTCAAAAGAACGTGTTGATGCCCTGTCACGTATCATTTGTAATATGTACTCCGTGATGTTTTTCATTAGAACTTTTGATTCCGCAACGATTCTAATCAAATGAAAAATGGCATCTACATGCCGTTGACTTGAAGTGTAGTTAATGCAGGTGAAACACCATAATAGTTGTTCCTTTGTTAAGTCTTCTATGGCAGCACTTGCGGTAATAACGTCCAAGATTGGCACCCTCATTAAATCCGTCTTAGCATACTGATGCTCTTCTAATGTCTCCAAGGTAAAAAGATGCCAATCGTTCAGAAAGTCAAATGTACACGTTTGCTGTTGTTTGTTCTCCCCAGTACCACGGTCTAAGTGAAAAATAATGGCTATGTGTTTGACACCTACAATTCTTCGCTTTCTACTGACAAGATATTCCGAACGATATTGCTCATTGAGACACCTGACCATTAACATGTGATTCGCATCCAACGCAGCCTTGCACTGGATAACAAGCATTCTAGAATTAGACATTGCCCAAAAATGTTGAAATTGAATCGCTAAGTGGCGTTCACAATTAAAGCTGCTAATTCTTTCTACTTGAACATCTAGTGGTCCACTGCAGGTTGCTGTTCCTTGGAGGCATCTGCCTACATCTGCATGAATGCTACTGAATGTATGAATTACAAGCTTGAGCCCTTCACCATCGCTCTGAGCTCTTAACTTTGAGCCAATGAAAGGTAGGTTTGTCTCAGAAGCCAAGATACTTTGCATAAAATACTTGATACCTTGCTGTAACGGCAATGTAAAATAGTGTTTTTGTACACCGTTAACTGATATCTTCGAGAATGGTTGATATGGGGCTGATACTTGTTTGTGATCCTCCGCAGCACGTAGGGACGAACTTGAAAACCGCAGTACTGCATCTGAGCAAGCCATATTTAACAAATCCTCAATGCATCTTTTGAAAAGAGCACTTTCTGGAAGTTGTTCACTTTCATGAGCGCATAATTCTGATGAGTGGGTTGAGGACCAGCTGCATTCGTTTATGGAAGAGTTACGTAGAACAATCGAAGGCAAAGTTCCTTCATGATACCCTACAAATGACTCCTCTGCTGTAGACTGCAGATTTTGTATGAAAGCAATATCATCTATCCAACGACGTAAATCAGCAACTGTCTGTTTTTGAGAGTCGTTTAAAATGTCACTGAAGCTGACTGCTTGTTTCTCAAATCGACTAAGAAACGGCGGATCATGATGATAAACACTGTTCTCATCAACCAATACAATACATTTAAAATTCGGATGCACTTCTCTTGAAATATTGCAGTTCGGACCAAGGGCAATGCGACAGAACATCTTTCCTCCTAGTTTCTTGTAATTCTGGTTGAGCATATCATACAAACAACCGTAGATACTCTCCAATCCCCACAAAACCAGAATGCATTCCATTTCCATGTGCAGAACGATTTTGCCGAGAATGCGGTGATCATATTCTTCTGTTAAATCATTTTCAAACCCGCTTCCCAAAAGCAAAATGTGTGGTCTTCCATGTAGGATTTCTTGAAGCACACTCAGGTCTGAGGTTCCCTTTGTTATTAACATCAAGTGTCGTGCAGATACGTCGCTTAAGTTTTCCTCGATCAAATCTACGATAGTGGGGCGGTTCTCTATTTGTTGTATAATGCCAGCTTTATCTGTTAAAGTATTTAATACATGTGACGTTTCCTGTCGCGGTAATCCTCCAAAATTTCTTAGGATGGCCTTGTCAAAAATTCCAGTTATACATTTCTGCATGGTCAGATACCGTACCAAGGAATAGAAATCTCGAAGTCCGTGGAAGTTTTTGTGCTGTTCTTGGTGTTTGTACTCAAAATAAGCTTTTGAAAGTTTACGAAGATTGTTATCGCTTACATTTTCATTTTCACTCTTTCTTAAACCATCTCGAATGGCTATTGCTGTTGTATAAAGATCTTCAATCGAAGGATCTGGTCGCGAAAGATGTATCGCCCGGTTCATCTTTGCAGCATCTATAGCCCAGTTAGATAATCCGACCACAGCGACAGAAGGAAATCCGCTTTCATCGGGATCAAGAAGTTCATGAAGTACTTTTAGAGGATTGTATTTGGAGTCCTCTGCAAGCCCTATTTCGTCTAAAAGCACAACAGGTTGACGATCTTCTCTTTTATATTTAAATGCCTTTTCAAACACCCGTTTAATTCCTTCGGAAGTTGAAGATTGTGATCCTTGAAATGATAGCTTAAATACAGCCGGCAGTTTCTTGAAAAGGTTGTCGTTTGATTCAGTTCCTCTCAGATTTGCTTCAATTAGATGCATTGAAAACGATTTACTAGAACCTGGTTTGCCAACTACAAACACCGGAAGTTGTCTTAGGATTGCCACGAGTATGACAAACACGTTTTCTCTGAGAGCCTCGTTTTTTGCTGTTCCTGGTGGTAGATCCATTCTGTCTAAGATGCTTTCTTGCTCCCCTTTAATGACATCTCTGATGTATATTTCGTCTATTTCACGACCGGTTTGACAACAACGCTTTGCAATAACTTCTCTGTAGGCTTTCCTCTTCTCTACTTCAATAAGCCGTGAATGGTAGCATAAGGACAGTGCTAGCAACACACCTCTGAACTCCCTGCCTTTACAGCCTGGTATTTCATCTTTTCCATCACAAAGTTTAGCGATCCCTTTTTTCTTCAGGAAATCATTTGCCATCCATTGTACCAAATTCTTACACCTGTCAATATCTCTTAGGCTGACACAGTATCTCGTTCCTTCTGTTTCTCGTATGAAATCTTGTGATAGGATAAGTAGATCAATAAGCAGTTGTTTTAGTTCAGGTGTTACTGTATCCTCAACCATACGTTTGATATATGCGCGCTCGTCACGTTCATCCAACCATCCGAAATCCCATACGTAGTTCAACATTGTCTCAGGCAGTGGTTCGACACGGTACACCAGTTTACTTTTTTCTTTGTGTTCCATTCTACCCTGGAGTCCTACATCTTGGGATGTGCTATTCCGAAAACAATAGGGATTGCACGCTGCAATGCATACCATGTTTTGAGGAAGAGATTTTCCATCCAATTTGTTATTGCAAATTATTTCAGTCAGCAATCCCATATGATTACAAGTGTTGATTTCGTCAAAGAATAACCACACTTCCTCTATTTCGTCTTTTGCCAGGTGTTCCTCACCGCCGCTATCATTTGTCATCCTCCTTTTGATTTCGTCCACAGAGCCCTGAACAAATGAAATAATGTCTTTCTCCGTTGTACCAGCATGAAGATGTATGACCCTTAAACATACCTCACTTAATCTGGCCAGATAGGTAATGAGCATCGTCTTTCCACAACCAGTCTCCCCCATAATGATAACTGGAATGCGTGCCTCGATTTGTACCATAATCAGTACCATCTTAAGTATGTTATCATGTGTAAGGACATATCTATCCTGAAGTTCTGGCAGGCTAAGCATGACTTCAAAAGATCGAGTACGCCTTTTACAAACTCTTTCCAAAATTGTTTTCAGGTCTTTTTGTGACATAGTGCTATAGTCTACCAGTTTTTCTCCCTGAATTTTTAGTAAACTCTTCACTGGTTCAGATATAAGTGACTTTTGTTTGTAAAGCACCGTCACTGTTTCAGTATCTTGACGATTGAAAACTGTGAGCAGATGGTTGCCTTCAGACCACTTTGCTATTCCATGGTAACGATCAACCATAGAAGACGCAGTGAGAAGTCTACGATAACGATACGTCGTGGACGAAGAATCACTTGCAGGTGTAGATGGCAAAGGTGCGCTAAGTCGTGATGTTATTCCTTTTGCAATCGAGAAAAATGTTTGCACCATGTCTGATCTAATATTGAGCTTAGACATCTTTTTTCGCATAGCATACTCCAGGTTTCCAGTTGAAAAAAACGTGGACTTAGACAATTTACGCAGGTCTTCAGCCAATATATTCACTAGGTTCTTCACTTTAGCGAATGAAAGTGATTTCTCGTCCTTGAACAATGTTCCAAGAATACTTCGACATTCATCATCTGTGAGTGGAATACCCTGGTCTAATCTGATATCTTCAATGTTGATAACCTTGTTGTCCAGGGCTTTCTTGTATCTACAGACTATTTGCTCACTACTTGCCAAATCGCTACTGATGACGTAATTTCTAAAGTCATTCCATTCCAGAAATGTGTTATTGAACAGCTTGCAAATGACAAGAGACTTTTTCAGATGCTCATTTAAACTATTTGCTATTTCAATAAAGACCCTCTTGTAAAGGCACCTGCATGTGTGTTCTCCGGCTGAAACCATCCCTACAATAACTAATTCAAATATAAACTCATCCAAAATGCTGGTGTTTTCCATATCTTTCACATTTAGATAAAGAATTGAAAAGTTCTCTTCTTCTCTTCTCAAACACTTTACAAGATCCTTTTTGCTTACTGGACCACCGACTAAAACTGGCAATACTTCCGTTGGAGTTGAATTCAATACACTTGCTTCTTTCATAATATAAAACGATTTTCCAAGTCCAGCATATTTGGAGTTGACAATCTCAACTTGCGGAAAATCAGTTTTCAGGCAAGTACCCAATGATTCTTCGGAAATGCCAAATAACTGATGAGTTAATCGAGAGGGAAACTGCCGGAAAATATGGTGCGTTCTTTTTTCTCTACACACAACAGCCAATCGAATATTTCTGTTCCTTTCTTGCTGTATTTGCCTGATTTTGTCTATAAATATAAGTTGGATTTCGGTTGAAAGTAGTTCAACATTGACTATCAAGTATAGTCTATTCACACTTGAACTTTCTGCAAAGGAGCATCGCTTCAAAATCAAATCAATTTCCTCAATTGATGTTTCGTTGTGACAGAAGAGAATTTCACTAGGTTCCGGATAAAATCCAGTAGTGTTCAAACAAAGCTGCATTACTACGTGTAAGCATTTGGGACTATCTTCTGGAAGATGTGCTATGAATATTTCTCCAGGTTGAACAGTGGAGTGGATGGTCTTGTTCGGAGATGCATGTCCAATGGATATTCTTCGCGTACATTTCGACTTTTCGCGAAGTACGGTATCAAGTGTCATGGCAATCCTGTGTAGACGTGTTCGAAGGTCTGCGTTAATTGAAGGTCTCGTATAGGCTACCGCTAGTTCTGGTGCTACTTCGAAATATGGATAAACGAAGTGAAAAAGAAGTTTCACCTCTTCACTAAGCTTCATATCTTTATGCATATCAATCTGTCCAAGAAAATATCGTTCTAAAAGCCTCAGCTGTTTGCCAGTGAAGAAGTTCATATAGAAGAACATATTTCTTGCTTCATCTATTACACGCTTTAATGCCATAAGTTCTTCTTTCAGTTCATCTTCAAATTTGTGCAGATCACGTATTGGCACTGATGTTAACGGTTCCAGTTCGCTAAAACCAGTTGCTTTGACCTTTGCATATAACTCCGTGATTACACAGGCACTGTGTATGCACTCCACGAATAACTGAAGATCGGGTGGCTCCTCTGAGCCAGGAAATAGGCTCTCACTTACACGACCTTTTGGAGCTGATGTGATGATAAGTAACGCGCGACTGCGTAATTCAGTAAGTTCCTCCATGCTACATTTTCCACAGGAATTCTCACTTAAACCGTTTTTAGGATATGTAAGTGACATTTTGCATTGATCAAGATGTTCGTCCCAAGTAAAACAAAATTCACCATCTGAGAGCGCAGCACTAATAACGTCAAGGGTAATCGTGCTTCGGGTTGCCATGCTTCTATACAATTCCAAAAGTAACTGCAGATGCTTAGAACAGTTTGCCATCAAAATCGGGATGTCTCTTATAATTGAGACCCGTAGGAACAACCAGCAAGCTTTTATAAACATCAACTTGACCTTTATATCCGTTCTTTAGAAATGGAGTAACGTATTGCTTAACATCCATTAACTCAATCCAAATGTCGCTGTGATTTCCAACTACATCTATGAGATTCCGAAGATCCTCGTCTATGATTTCTCTGAGAAATTTAATTAGACCGTATGATTTTGACATTTGTTCAAAAATACGCCAAAATGTTTTAGATAAGGGTTGTCCACCAATTCCCGATACACCGTTTAACATGTTTAAAATGTCATCAAGGTCAAGCAAAGGTCTGATACCGTCCAACCAGTCGTCTAATGCTAAGTTATCTGCATAAAAGACTGAAAGTATTTCATTCGCATCAGTCACTGTTCTTTGTGAATGTGCTTGAAAACTTCAACGACAAGATGTGCTTTCTGTTTCAAATCTTCTCTTTTGATAAAACATCGCAAAGCATCAAATATCCGTTGATGCCTTTCATCAACGTTGGCAATTTCTTCAAGTAGTTTCAATTCGTCTTCCAATTCCACTGATGTGCATATACCATGGAGAAGGACAGCAAGTTCACTTGTATGGAGATGCAATCTGCCACTAAGTATTTCTTCACATTGGACATTGAAAACTTCTTTACAGTCGGATTCCAGAAGTTTACAAAACTCCATCGTTGAAATTTTCATATCATCTCTAGCGCCTTTGTTTTCCAGAATAGCGAAACAAATATTTATATACATTCTTGATTGCAGTTGTTTCTCTACACATGAGGCCATGCTTAATATTCTTCGAATATTTGGACCCCAATATTGATCTATGCTTTCTCTATTCATTACCAGATATCCATCCGGTTGCATTAGGCATGCTTCTATTTCTTGTCTGTCTCTTTCCGCAAGAAACCTGTATAACAAGTCAATAGTATGTTTATGAAATGCAGCAAGCTGGTCTCTTTCTTTTACATACGTGTTTTTCATGTTCAGTTGGTTCTGTATGTATTTCATAACGCTTGCATGGTCCCCTCTCGTGTGCCCTGGAACTACATCGTTAAATCTGCCAGCTGGTTCACTTCGGCTTACATTGCAGTATATTCCAGACAGGATGGTTTAAAGGGAGATGATTTCCCTTCAAAGATATCAATAAATTGCAAAGCATTGTTGAAATTTTCTTTACAATTGCGTTTTTTAGGATCAACTTAGAATACTCGCCACTGCATGTAAAGATCAATCGCCATAGTTCGTAATGCTCGACCACTTCGACAACTGTTACTCTTTCGTCTATGGTGTCAAGGATCGAAGTCACCAGCTGTAGGATGGTGTCATTACTGATGAAAAGGTAACGAAATGAAGGATCTTTAAGACGGCATATCATGCTGTCCTTCTGATCCATCGTAAGGTCTTCAAGCTGTACTCTCTGTTGAATATGATCAGCAAGACATTGTTTTTCAGCATCATTTAGGTAACTGGCGTTGTCACAGACATTGCCGACTAGCTCTTCTGGTGGAATCACTTTGATGTTCATGTACACTACCTCGTCGTAAAATTTTAGTACTCGTGGTGAATCTAGTGTACGAATAACAGCTAAAAGTGTAATACTGCTTTAGACAATTCCGCCGAGTACTTTCGTTGGACTTATGTTGCTTGCCAAAATTCAGAGACCGAGTTAGTTTTTGAAGTCCCTCCTCAAGTAAACTTTCTATAACATCAGACCCAAAACGGTTGGTAACATCTTTGTTGACATAGCTTGCAAGAGAGTGGTATAGGATTGGGCAGAGTGCCAAGGTATCAACAGATTTGTAAGTATGTAGTCGCGACCTGAGTCTGAGTCACTCTCTTTCAGTAGGAAATCAGCCATGTCAGTGGGTGAATATGTATTTGGCCACGGCTCCGTTTTAATAGTTTCTATCAGGAGTTTTCTAACAAAAGAGGCCAAGCGACTAGATTGAATCAATACTTCATCTTTCCAGATACCGTACAAAGTCTGTGTTCGTTCGTGTCCACTCTTTGGCAAAAGGCGTGTCATGGATTTCAAAACTTTCTCTATTACTTCAGCCTCAAATGTCATCTTATAGTCCTTACTGAGAAAGGACTTAGCGAAGTAGGCGAGTATTTTTGAACTATTGCAACTATCTATAAGCACAGATATTACCTCACGCTGCTGACGCTCAGAGCATTGTCTTAAGCTATGAAAGAAACGATTTCCATGTGTGTCCCATACCTCAGGCGTTATCCGTGTACATAGTTTATCTTTTACATCTAAGATGGTAGCAACTTCCATGACAGGTGAGAAATAAACGAAAAAGTGCACCAAACCTCCGTTGATTTTATTTGTCAGCCAAATAAATACTTCCTTTAAGATTTTCGAAACACTTTGCGGAATGTCTCTTGGTGAAATATTAGCACAATGTATGCGCTGTAGCAATCTAGTTATCTGAGCTCTGTCAAAATCAAACAAAATGCCTTCCTTTTCTGATGCTTTCAGGAGCATCTTGAGCACTGTTAGAAGAAAAAGTACCTGTGGGGGCGACAGCTTTTCGATGTCCATTTGATCAATCCAGTACAATACCTCTGCTTGGCCATCGACGGATCGATAAATAGAAGAGACGTTGATACGCTTAACCTCTTTAATAATATCCTGAAAATTCCCCATGCTTACAATACGATGAAGTATATCGTCCAAATGAACTAAGTAGCCATGGCGGCATCCTATTTCTGCACCCGTATGGACTTTCCTTTGTACGCCGGGTAAAATGACATGATCTGCTTCTGTGGCTATTTCAGTACCATCTATGGAAATGGTAAAGTAGTATTGATATTTTTTGTATGCTGATAACCGAAGGGTATCTTCGGCCATAACAAATGTATGTTCTTTTCCGTCTCTTGTAAATTTGCGTTTTATTGTCTGCTTTTCCATCAAGCGTTCCTTTTTGGTGTGATCCGATGCCATGTAAACCAACTTGATATTAGTCACGTTTTCAGTCGCTTGCATGATGAGAAGACAGAAAGTAACCTCCTATTAATTTAAAAAAGATAACAAAGAAAACAATATTCTTAGTAGATCTTGTACAATTAATTATACAGAGCTCATCTGTGATTGGCTGGTTGACACCTCCAGGAAACATTTGGCTAAAATAAAAGTATATTTTTACTAAAATCATTATTAGGCATCTTTGAATGATTTCGATTTTTTAAATGTCTCATTGTTTCAAACAATTATGCGACAAAATCAATTGCCCTTAGTTGCGGTAATTTGTAAAAACTACAATTACGGTACACTTTGTGTACATCACAACGTTTGAAGACTCAGCCTGCGAAATCGAGCGCTCTTTGTAATTAGAGCGACTAGTCTTGCCAATAGATGCTATAAGTAATCCAATTTTCATATATTGGTACGTAAGATCCCCGTATTTTAGTGATAGAGTCAAATGTAACCCCAAATCACCCCAAAAGCTCATTTTGCCATAGGAATCGTCTATGTCTCTATAGATGTTTGGATGTTATTGACAGCTATTTGACATGATACCTTGCCCTAATTGTGGTTAATTTAATATAAATACCTATAAATAACTTAAAAATGAAAACACCTTCATGGTAATATTTTCTTGGCCAAAAACAATGCCAATTGAGAGCACCTATGTTGCTACGTAGAAAAAGGAAGTGTGGTGTTTTTTTTCTATATTAAATTTTATCCAATTTTGTATATCCTGTGGGGATACCCAAGGCCCAATATAAGTCAAATCCAGACAGCGGGCTGACGTCAGGTATACCAAGCATGGAATGTGTAAATTGTTTCCGATTCGGATAGCAGTACTAAATGAAACTAGTCTTGGTCAAGACGCTTTGCTATGTCCCTTTTCGAGGTAAATCCCCATTATAATAAATGGTTGTTTGTGACCCCCCCCCCCCCCGAACGTTACTGAGCCCATGCAAACTCTTACACATAGGATATAAAAAATATGATCTCAGAAATCTACACCAGGGCCTCAGCAACATCCACCACCACCACTCACTCACTCCAGGGCAGTCAAGGCGAACCACACACACGAATTCACCCATATGAAATGCGTACTCCACGAATCGTGCAGCGAGGCGTGGCTGGAGCGTCTTGTCTTTCTGTTTTTAAACATGAAGAAATTTTCACAATCTGAAAAAAAAATAATGAACTACATAAACACGGCAGTTACAATCTGTACAAGGTGTCTGACTGAGCTGTCGAGCTAACCGCAAACACCTGTGGGGACTCGGAGTTCCGGATAATAAAAATAGTGTCTGGGTGATCAATACGTTTGGTTTAAAATACTATTGCTTTACGGTAGCTGGCTGGAGATATAATTCAGATTCAGACTGCCTGGAACAAGGCTAAATGAGACACGGGCCACTCATCTCATGTAATTGTTGTTGTGTTTTTTTCAAGATCGTATTCATTTCTACCATTTAAATGGAGGGCTGTTCCAAATTGAAACAAAACCCTGACCCTGATTTTGATCAGTTTTACTTGATAAGTTTTATTTCGGTCCAGAGAGAAAATCACTGGTAGTGCCAACATATGCCACAATTCTCAACAGCGGCGTTCATTCCATTCCTTCTCCTTGTCTAAAATCCTCTGCCGTATGTCCCGATACTTCGGAATTTAGGTTCTGCAACAACAGTTACCATCTGCACAGTTTTAAAAAGAGCAGATGTTAAGCGGCCTTCTTATAAGCTGTGATAATTTTGGTGCCTGTAGACAGTATGGAAAAAAGGGTTTTTGTTTCTATCGGAGTTTATATCAGAGCGAGAAAATGGGAAACCCAAGGCGAAATCGCAATCCCCAAAAGAGAAAGAAAATGCGAATTAAAAAGAGTGTCGCGCTAGTCTAACAAAAACTCTTTTCTTTAGATTCAACCCCAGGTGTCACACAAAACTCATGCTGTTCCCTTTGATATCCATTGGTTACAACGAACATCTGATAATTCACAACTCACAGCGCTAGAACTATCCCACAGTCTCGGCTCTATCTTCTGATTCAGGGCCGGCAAAGGTTCAATTGACATAAATCACATTATTTATTTGGAATTGCAATTTTTACAACAGTCGCACTCACAACAAGATGCATCCATTGTATAACCAAACAATCAAAAACTCTAACATCCTAAAAAACATCGATTCACTGGGGCCCACCTGGACCCTTACATCAGTCCTTTTTTAATACTGCGCTGCCACATTTTAAACCCAATGGCCACACAATACGCCCTCATACGAACCAACTTATCGCGGATGACCAAATTCAAAATACCACTCGCCCGCCGGGATTTGGTTACTCAGGAGAGATTGGAGTCTTCATTACCAATGTTTATACCACAGACCCTGACAGCATCTAACTCCGGAAAGCATCCCGTGTGCCATTTTTCTATAGCCGGCGAGGCAACAAGTAATGTAAGCGCTCCATCAAGACATAAGTGGAGCTGGTGTAAAAGGAGATATAGTCCCCCCGGAGCCACATGTCCGGGATTCATAGACGACAACAGAATATAGCGTGAAACTAAGAGTCGACTGAATCGAGTGCCCAATTCTTCACCATTGCAGGTGGACTATGAGTCCGAGGGCCTCTATCTCCCGCCACATCTGTCCGGTCTATGTCTATATCAGGGGGCTCTCAGTGGAAAAGGGTATATAGGTATATGTGCCGCCGATATGGGTCGCGTTTTCACCCATGACTATAACGATGGGTCGTTTTTCCCACCATACTACTACATAGATGGGTCGTTTTTTAGGTCATTGCTACTCTACAGTCTGAGTCCCGTTTTCAATTTTTGGTCGCATTCAGCTACTATATAAATGAGTTCATTTTTCGATTTTTGGTCACAATTTACTATGAAAATGGGTCGAATTTTCTGAATTTCGGTAAAATCACAACGAAAATAGTCGATTTTTCCGATTTTCAGAAAAGAAAATGAAAATGGGCAGATTTTTGCTAAGATTGCGATGAAAATGGCGCGAAATTCCAACGCCTAGTTTATAAATGGGTCGAAAATGTCCATATAAATGGGTCATATATTTGTACAATTTGTGAAAACAGTTTTGTTATATATTTAAAAAAAAATGGACGCACACCTGCACCGAATTTTTGGGTGGAGTAACTCCCTCGGTATATATTCTCAAGAACATTTTGAATACTTACGATTTCGTCATCTTTATTAGCTTCCATTTTTCTGTTACCACCCTGGATTCCTAGAAGAAAAGAAAACGCATAATCTTAGCATCCATTACACGCTACTGTCAATTTCAATTCATGTAGTATTTAACATTTTATAATCATTCGCATTAATACGCATACGAGATATAGAAAAACCGGGCGAATGCAGATGCAGATGCGGTGATGCAAAAGAGAGCGCTTATGCACAATTGCTGTTCAGGAATGTGACCGATATCGATCTAGTGGACTTTGAACTTGTGTGGTCACATTTCTGAACACAGCTGGCATGGGCGCTCTCACTGCATTACCGCATCTGCTTCTGCATACGACGGGTTTTCTAAACCTCGCAATTATGAAAAGACCAAAAGCCCACGCTATTCATAGAATAATCGTGCTCTCTCCAGTGTAGAGAGCAATAGCTATATATTGATACAAAACATTTATCGGGGTATAATTTTTTTTAAATGTAAAAAACAAAGAAATACATAAGAAAAGGGAGCTTGAGGTGTTGAAAGCACGTTTAAGTTCATTTGAGAAGGTTGAACCCCCTCCCGTAAAGACCGCGCTGATATTTCGACTGATATGATACTTATTCAAACCTATGAATATCAGGTAACACTTACATGAACTTCACTCTTGACTCAGAGATTTCCTGAGGAGGGTGCCCTCAATTTTCGAACAAGTCGAGTTTTTTGCATAAACATACTAATCATTGTGTGAAATAGCAAAGCTCAATCGAAGTCCTTTGTATAGAAAATCACAACTTTGTTATAAAATTCCTGATCCGGATTTTTTTTTAAATACGCAGTATCCTATATGGCACTGTTATACTATACACAAATGCTTAATGCATCAAAACGAAAAATCGATTCAGATCCAACTTTGGAATTGACTATTTTTAGTTCTATCTTTAGTTCTAGTTGACTATTTTTTAAATAATACAAACAAAAGTCTGAGTCAGCCTTTTAAGTTTCATTTGTTAATGAACACGCTGTGCCGGAAGACACGTAAGACATTGGTGTTATAGAGATGGTACAATACGTGGATCCTGGGTTTCCATCGCCCATTGCATTGAGGGAATGCATTTCGGTACCCGTTAATAATCCTACAGTATTATCAGTATTATCCTACAGTACAACCTCACAGGTGCCCTAGTCACATGCAGAGTATAAAGTAATCGTCAGCTGGTGAAAACAATTTTTGGCGGCCATCTTGAATACTCCGCCTGGGGCCATGATTATGTTTTGGGGTCTCAAAAGGAACCTAAAAAATGTTGCTTTAGATTAGTTCTGGGGTGCAAAGGAGGGTCCTGGGGCTCCCCTACCTAGTAATATTAATTTCTGCAGCGCTCATCTTACCCACAGAAACTTAATTCGTTCTATTTACGTGGGAACTTAACTTGATATCCGTTTAATTAATCTGTACATGTTTATAGGTGAAACAGGCTTTGTCCTCGTTAAGTTCTTGATTCATTTTTTTTAATGATGTCTTCGAGTTTATTTTTGTATTGATTGATTTGTTTAATTGATTTTAATTATCAATTTGCGTCATTGATCATTTTTAATGATTAATTCAATATTGATTTATCATCCATTATTTAATTTTTAAGCTATCCACGTTATATTCTACATGGAGTGCTTTTAAGGAGAGGCTGGTACAAATTTAGGTGCACAGTAAACATTTCATACTGTTAAAAACAAATAACCCAGTAATTAGGGTGTATAATTTCCATAAAATGTTGTTTTAATGGGGTAAAGATATTTAGACGTAAGAATATTTGGGATGTCCCATACCGAATGTTTCTTGTTTTGCTTTAAATCAAACCTGTGTTTTCAGCATCTAATCTGAAGTCTAGATGAATCAACACTGGTTCCTTCAGAATGCGGTCCTCGATCACTGCCTTCGCTCCTTGTTCTTACTGCAGAAAAAATATATCGTTGTTATAGATTTGTAATCACTAATTGGGGAATTGGTCATTGTCATTCACCTATAAAATTTATCACCTCGTTTGTCTTTAAATTCCCTTATAATTTTTATAGCCCCTATAGATTCAAGAGTGTTTTTGAATCAAGCCCATAAGCATGGCAATATGCCTATACTCTCTAAATGTTAACGAGTGAACATGTCACTCCCCGAAAGAGTGAAATTCTTGTAAACAACCACTCCAATTAAGTGGTTACAAGAGTTTCACTCTTTTTGGGAGGCAATTTTCATCGTTTACATTTAGAGAGTACGTACTACTGTCAGCACTTGCCATCATGCAAAAAAAATCCCGAAGTACTAGCACCTTGTGGGCTAAAATGAAGGGTAAAAATCAAGGTTTCATATGTATAGAATAGATTTTTGTGTGAATCCACGTGCCGAGAGCATACCACAAGCGATGCATTGTTGGATGACTCCAAACCACCCTCCTCTTGCTCTAAGAATTACGCACCACTAATATACTAAGCTGCCTAACCTCAAGTTTAAAAAATTTAGTGTACTACTTCCTTGTGTATTATCTAAAATGGCTTATGTCTGACATGCAGTTCTAAATATTTAGAATGACCAAAAATTGAAACTTTAATAGTAAATATAAAGCGAGAACATGAATTGACTTAATGAAAAATTTAAAATGAGATACACATTGGTTTCATAACATAACCGGAAATTTTTTCTGCGTGTATCCTTTTATACTTTAACAAGTCGATCCAGAAGCACGTCCGATGGCTTATATATCCCGGAACCGAATGGTTTTAATTACCCGTCAACATGTTTGGACGTAAACCTGCAGTTACGCATGAAAAAATACAAGCACTCAGGTAATACAACTACCAAGCTTCCTAACAATAATGGGAATACATCCCCTCCTTATCATATAGATTGTCTATGAAGGGCCCTTTGATGAAAGAACATTTAATCATCTATAAGTTACTTCAAATTATAACAACGTAAATTATCACAATGGGCTTTTAAAACAAATTAAATTGGACCAAACATGTCACCTTACTCACTACGACATACCGCCTCCGCCTTTTACATGACTAAAGTCCGAGGCTTCTTTTATTGAAGTGCAGTTCTATGGGATTTCCTTGCACCAGACTTTACGATATATCTGAAGTGCGAAACCCTTTCCGCACCATTTTTTTTTTTTTTTTTTTAACCTAGATTCTTGTTACCGTTTTAGAAACTTGTATTTTTCGCATCTGCCAATATGTTCGCCGAATTTATAAATATAAAATAAAATAAAATCGTCACGATGCTACAAGCTAAACTATGGTTTATTTACGGTAACCGGAAAATACTTTGTACAATATTCCATGCCTATTGTATATACACACTAGTACCCGCTCAAATTACCGCATAAAAACTATTTAAAAATGGTTACGATAACAAATTAATGTAAATATAACGCTTCTTCCTTTTTTCAGGTTGTGCCTTTATTTCTCGTCTGGAACTTGACACTGAGAGGTACCGGGTTCGATGAAGGCAATGACTTAGGAGGAATAACTAACTCGCTAACAGACTGTACACGAGGTAAATAACCCGGGCGCTAGCAGACATTTGTAACACATCTCAAGTACAACATGTTTTGAGTGATTAATAATTTTGAACAGCCTTAGAGTAACCCATGAAACTGATTCTTTAAGTGCTTAAGGAGCGGGTAGGAGAGGGGCCAAGACAAAAATTGTCTTAAAGCCATCTTAGCACATTTTTTGCGCTCCCAATTTTCCAATTTGATTTGCACCGCTAGTTGGTCTTGTCTAGAAAACTACACCTGCCGAGAAATCTCAAAAATGCGTATTTTATCAGAAAATGAGCGATTTTTGGTAATAGAATTGGGATCCCAGATTGTACTTAACGCAGAGCTGGAATTCTAAGTTTTGTCCGTCCATGATGAATAGTGCCACCCAACAAGAACAATGAACCTCTATACTTGACTAATCTGAAACCAATAAAACAACTAATAGATGAGGCGTAGATACGTACATGGCGCTATTTTTCCGGCTATTTTCATATTGAAGGCCGTTTCCAGCAGCCGTTGACTTATTAGCGGGAATCCCGATATTAATATTCTATTTACAACATTCCTTCGTTTGCGACACTAGACTTTTTAGAGCTTAACCATTAACTGGTATAGTTTACTAGCCAGTTATCCCAATGCCAGGGGGTAGGACACGATCTGCTCGATTGGGCCTTGGAGGATTTCCCAACAGTAATTGGGGAACTGCTACGGGCTTTTACTTTGGCAGTCTCGGTCTCAGTGGCATTAAAAATCATCTCTTAAACCTTTGGTCAAAGATCTTAGTAATATCATGATAAAATTAAGAAAAAATCTTACTCAAAATCCGTCGGGGTTAGTGATTAACCCCACTGCAAAATAGTGTTAATTTCCCAATATAACGGTCATTTAGATTTTCTATTCTTGACCAGGCCTAGACATTAGTCAATCTGAGTGTAACCGTCCGATATACGCGTAATGCGCCCTCATAATACCGTTAATTCTTTGAAAGGACTAGCAATCGAGTCGCGCGGATGTTTTAGATCTGATTTTGAATTTTCGGGCTGTTAGCTGTTAGGATGCATGTCCTACTACCCCCCTGCCAATGCAACGGTGTAAAAATTGGGGGCGCCTTCAAATAAATGTTCTATTTAGGGGAGGGCGGCCAATAACTCCCCAATTTCAGACGTCCGCCATTGGTTTAAAACACGTTAAAGCGAAATCTTTACTAACACTTCTGAATTTTGTATATGTTGTCAAGGAAATTTTCCTTTTCCAAAACGTTGGAGTTGAAGATCAACTCCATTGGAAGGGTTATTCTGATTTTTTTTTTGATGAATAACGAACGAGGACTAGGTCTATGTGAGTCATTGGGGAACACCCATGACCGACATCAAAGCACCCAAATTGGTTTTGTGGTTTGCACTTCCTATTGCTGTAATTTCTTTTGACAATTTTTGGTGAGTTGCAAAAATGAATGAGGCTTGGCCGCCACCGCCTGGTGCTAAGTATTGCTTTAATATGCTAGTTCCGATGTAGGGTAACAGAAGATCAACGTCCATTGCATTCAATGGGGTTTGATCTTTAACATTTGAGAACACTCAACACTAGTCGTTTATTTTAATCCATTAGCTCCAAAAACGTATTTACCATTTTTTAGCCAAATCGAGCAACTTTAAAAACCTCCCTGTACAACTGATTAAGTGACCCTTTCAAAGTATAGCTTTTGCAAGCACTGATTGATCAATTTAAAAAAATTGACCCCTGTACAATCTTTGTCTTGGCCCCCTAAAAGAATCACTTCATGGGTTCCTGTCAGCTGTCAACAGATTTAATTACTCAACCTTTTGTACTTGATATGACAAACTAATATGTGTGTCATGAACCCTACCTGTATGAGTCGGTTCTGGTGAGCGGAGAAGTGGATTTCCTTCCTCAGCGGTAACCGTCGCGCCATCATAAATTGAAAGTCATAGGTTTAATAAAAATAATACTGACAGTTTATTTTTAAGTTTTACGAAGTCTTTTCATTTCTTTAAGCTAATTACACACAATATATTTCTAAGCGGGTTTCGAGAATAAATATCACTTTGAGCTCTTTTGGTATCTGGCAAAACTATATGTTAACACCACAAAATCTAACTTGCTACGCAGTTGCATGTCCACGAGGATATGGAAGATGAGATAAACCACTCCAAAATATTGGGCTAAGAATATTTGACTGAATAAAATATTTTAAATTACTGTCTGATTGATATTAGCCGAAAGATGCCAAATCTATTTTGAGTGTGGATACTAGTCATCTAACGAACTAACTTTTAACTTATTTATCCAATTCTCGTGCAGAAAATTTATTTTCTCAGGCAGATAATTAATAAATCCTTTAATACAACTATCAGGAATCTCTTTTGAGGGTGGATACCTAAACTCAGCTAGCGAACTAATTTTTAACTTACCCAATTCTAGTGCAGAAAATTACTTTGCTCAGGCAGATCATTAATAAATCATTTAATACAACTATCAGGAATTGAAAATTGTCATATAAGCCTCGTACATAACATTGTCACTTGATATAATCATATGCATGAAATCACTGACCACAGTTTAGAATTACCTAGCAATTTTCTTGTCAGCAACGGGTTTACTGATTCCAAATTAGGCATACAAAATATGTATACTAGAAATTGCATATTAATACATGGTGTGCTAAAGTGTACTACATTTATTGATATAATGAATTGAGTAAAGGTCACATTCCGAGCAAAGATCCACTTCAATGTATTATTTTAGAACAATACTGAAACAGATTCGTTGGGGTAGTGTACCCTCTAAACGCCTAATAATAAAGTGTAGACTTATATTAACTTAATTTAAAAAAAACTTAGAATTCAAATCTTATTAAGAATGCATTTTAAATTTATTAGATTTAAATTTGAAGTCTTTTTATAAACTAAATTCTCTTCCTACCTTTTTGCAAGAGTTTTTGATCGACCACTGCACTGCTGTTTGCCATTGGGTTCCTATCCAAGTTTTGGTTTCATTACGAAACAAAACACGATTTCGTTACCATGGGGATTTCCCTAAATAACTTCCGTGAACTAACTGATGTCAGCAAGCCCTAACCTTTAATCTTTGCACGCTTTGCGAATGCGAAATCTGCGAGACAAGTTAATATTGTGCAATATTGAGGGGTTTTCCCCGTGTTCCATGAATTTATTTCTTATTCTGACTTAAATCAAGGTCCCATGTCAACTTCGGTTGCACTCACCACATGCCTATTTTTCAATGGCATATGCCATAAATTAAACCCCAATGGTGGAAGTAACTTGGTACCTGACGGATAACCATTACACTTGCAACAAGTGCGAGAACAGACTTGCAGTATAGTGTACTATATAACCCCGGAGCTAGCAGACATCTCAAGTACACTGTTAGAACAAAATTAATCAAGTTGTTTAAAATTTTAAACAAACACTGTTTACCTATCGCTCAACCTTGTTTAAAAATTAAGCAACTTGTTTAAAAATTAAACAACTTGTTTAAAAATTAAACAACTTGTTTAAAAATTAAACAACTTGTTTAAAAATTAAACACCTTGTTTAAAAGTTTAAGCATCAGTTGTTTATTTTTTTAAACAAGTTGTTTAATTTGACTTGTAAACAAGGTTGAGCGATGACCAGGGTAAACAGCAGTTGGTTAAAGATTGCGAGTTGTTTAAAAATTGTTTAAAACTTATACAACCTTGTTTAAGACAACATGTTATAACAACAAACTAAACAATGTTGTTTAAAACTTAAACAACAGCACTTCAAACAACCCTCTTTTTAAACAGCAAAATTTTAAACAGTGTTCTAACAGTGTACAAAAGGTTTGAGTTTTAAATATGTTGACAGCATGACAG
>JAMKCH010029222.1:0-38600 GCA_023653785.1 Ophioderma brevispina
GTAAATATATTAAATGTATTTTACATTATATTTCTATGTATCATGATATACGCCACCTTCTATGCCCTGTATCGTCCTGTTTCTGTCTTGCCCTCTATCGTCATGATTTTCAATGTTTGTGTCGTTGTGATTGGTGGCCGTCTTACGTCTTGCCATTTCGGGTCAACCACCAATGTATATTCATACTTTTATTTCTTAATATAATGTCATTCTCGTACAATAACTGCAACTGAAATTTTAATCCCTCTTTGAATGGGACCCACAAACCTAATTTGGAATTGGTTGAGTTAGTACTGATAATTGCCCCAACCTACAACCTCAAACATGAATGCTGCCCTCAGTCAAAGCGCAGGTCATACAAATATTTTTCTTTTCAGCAAACTCACCTGACTAGAATGACCGCTATGAAAAAACGATAAATTAAGAATGTGGTCAAGGTACATTTTTGTCTGATTTCGCGTTGTTCCCCATCTTTGAAATTGTTGAATAGTAAGTAATCAGATTATGTCTAAACTAGCGTGCTAAGTCGGTGATGTTTTTGAATATTAAACGTAAAATTGTCATTTTTCAAACAAATCAACTGATAACGGGTTAGATGCAAAGTCGGGCTAAAAACTGCCGCAAATAATTGATACTTGGAAACGGACAGCTCTGATTTTCTCAGTTTTTCAAAAGTTCAGCATTTTCTTTTTCTTCCATAATCCATGAAGATTAAATTACAGGAACATACGAAACGGTCAAGTCCACGAAATAACACAAAAATGTTAATTCAAATTTTAGGCCCCATTTTCTCTGTTTGATTGCTACGTATCAATAAATCTTCCATGTTATAGGCAAGGCCATTGAACCAATCGTGCGTGTATTTCCCAGTTTTCCCTCACCGGATGAAATGAACACATCGTATTGACTCGTGGTACTGGAACCTACCGTCGCGATGTTGCGTCTCCCGTCGTACGGTACTCACATAACAATAATGCTTCTTTTGAGGCGCAGCAGCTACCTTAAAAGAAGCCCATTGTATGAGGACCGTACGACGGGAGCCGCACATCGTCAATAAAACTTTATTCTCGTAAAAGGCCAAGGAAAAAAAAAACTTTAAAAACATTTGGAATAATCTTTTACATAATTTTGGTACCCACGAGAAAGCGCTGGACACCAAATATTTCTTGCCACAAGAGGAAGCCACATATCTTTATCAACAGTTACCAATGTTCAGTTTGCCATAATCAGTCCGGCAAAGTCATGTTTCACGGTTTTGTTGGGGCACACTCGACCATCTTAAATTGAATTTAAAACAGCTGTATATATCATGAATATTTAAAGGGGGATGGCCCGATTTCAAGGACATGAAGTTTTCATCTGATAGATTGTCTCCCCTTCACCTCCAAAACCCCATCTGTAACAGTTTCGCGCCGACTCTTTCAACCAAAATCCGTTTTGGTGTAAGAGATATAAGCCTGATTTTCGGAAGCCCGTAGAGTCACTGTCTGTAAATTAATATTGGTCGACCAAAATGGGGCCACATTTTCGCTCATACGAACTTCCTAAAAACCAAACATCCTTTGGCTCTAAATTTCATAGGGTAAATGAAAGAATTAGTAGCTTTCTTTCTCTCTGATACCAAGATGTTTGACCACCTCCTGTAAAATCTAGGGCTTCTGTCCGGACGAGCTAATTAGCGATCGGGCCATGGACCCTTTAAGGAATATAAATTCTTTCGGATATGACTATCAGGCAAAAAAAATATAGACTTTATTTCTTGAACCTCTTTGCGCATCTAATATTTGTACCAGCACCATTAAATCAGGCTTTAAAAATTTAAGCTTTCATATTCGGAAAATTTCTCAAAGATTCGGCACTGGCAATTAGCTTGGGAATTTACGCGCTAAGAAATCATGACCTTGCAGGCACTTGCCCTATTTGGGCACAATTCAGGAAGACAGAGCGGACCACAGGAAGAACAGAGATCCTAAAATAGAATAATACATGTCTAAAAGGTTAATCAAATGCTGAACAATAGGCCTACTTAATATTACTATTACCGTACAAGTTGCCAAAATATAACTCTACACAAAAATAAATTTACAAGATTACCTCAATCTTGTCACAATCTAAACTAATTTGGAGAAAAAAAAAAATTAGTCACGAAAATATTGTTGGGTAGATAACAATATCATTCACAACCATGGAATTAAAAGTATCAAAGTCCAAAAATAGACCCACTTCAAGAGAAAATATACTAAGAAAACATGTTTAACTTTTGATATCCGCTTTCTTTTCGAATCATTATTCCACACTCTGTCTTCATTGGGTTTATGGATACTGTACAGGTTTAAATTACAGGGTTTAATGTAATATTATTTATGATAGCAAGCTTCTTTCACTTTAATAATATTTCTTTTTAAAACAATACAAAACATCTCATACTAACTTACACTGCAAACTTGTGTCTAGCACGGAGAAATGTCTTCATCACATGTCGTATTTAGCGTCGTTTGGGCATATTCAATGTTTCTTTTTCTAAGGATATGAGAAAAGACAGTCCTAATTCGTCTCCTATAGTTTAAAGCAATATTGCACATTTTTTGAAAGCGACCCCCCCAATTTTTCAAAAAATTTGAGATTTTTACACGGTTGCATTGGTAACTGGGCTAGTAACCGCAAAAAAAACCCTTTTTTTTCTTTGTTTTTTTGGGAATGGTTTTAAGCTCGAAAATGTCCTGCTTTTCCTCACAACCGGAAGGAATTTGTAATGAATAATTATTATCGGGACCCGATAATATTCAACAACGGGCTGTTGGAAAACGGCCTTCCCAATGTGAAACAGCCGGAAAATAGCGTTCTACGCTCATCCATTATTGTTTTAATAGTTCAGTTTAGGGTTATTTCTCGAGGTGGCACTATTTCATCATGGAACTGACATAACTTAGCATTTCCCAAACTCTGCCGTTAAGTACAAATCTGGCTCCGCAATTCTAATAACAAAAACAACCCTCATTTTATGATAAATACGCATTTTTTGAGCATTCTCGTGCGCAGGTTTAGTTTTCTAGACAATTACCACATAGCTGTGCAAAATTTCAAATTTGAAAATGGGGGGGCGCTCTTCAAAAAATGTGCTAATATTGCTTTAAGGCATACTTAATACCATTTTATTCTTATGCTTTCTGTCTTAAATCTTAAAGGAATTTATAAAAAGACGCGTTTCCATCCCAAAAGACATCGTTCCATTGGCAAGACATGACTTGACAAGACTAAGACACGGCTACAAAGGACTTCAGTCTCGTCTTAAAAAGTCTCAGACAAGACACAATATTGCAGTGTAGTGTACTGCGTGAAATGTAAGAATACACGCAAAACCATTATTTAGCCAATAATTATCAATTCTGCAATCCTGAAGCTATGTTTTTGTGTCGCCTGCCTAAGGCAGGAAGATACACAATAGGGATCACTTTGTTGTGCCGCCTGCCCTAATGCAGGAAGACACATGGGTATCACTTTGTCCACTGTTTGATGTCCCTGTTGTTGTTGTTTGATGTCTCTAGTTGATGGCTGTTTGTTGTGAAAAGGTTCACATTTGCCTCTATATCCACATACTTCAACTGATTATAAACCAAGTTGGGTCACGGTGCACATGCAATCTCCCCATTTTGTTGCTGAGTCAAAGGTCACATCGCAGGTCAAGGTCCTGGTGAGGTAAGTGTAAAATAGACTGAAATTCAAATTGACCTCATTTGAAAGTTGAAGTTCAATTGGAACCAAACGAGTCATATATAGTAGCAACATGGGATGATCCCTCATTTGTTGATGAGGTAAAGGTCCCCTACCAGTCAAAAGGTCAATTGGAGTCAAGTTGTAAATTGCCTGACAATGTCATTGACCTCGTCACAGTGTGAAAATTGAAGTTCAATTGGGGGAACCAAACTTGGTGATGAGTTTTACACACCCTCATTTGTTTATGAGGTCGCACGTCACAATATCATGGCAGTCATGTTATGTCTATCAATTCACTAACCGCGACGGCAGGCGACACACAAGCGGTCCGAGGACCGATATCTTTTTTTTACTCTAATATCAGAATGTATATTACTTTCTGATCCAATTTATTCTTCTGTAAACTTAAGCTATCCCTCTGCTCGAAAAAGCGGGACGATGTGGACTAAAGTATGCATTTTCAAATCGGTCAAGAGCAGACTGGATAGAGAAGGGCGAGAAATCTACTAATATTTCCTTGGCTTGAGCAAAAACAAGGAAGATATAACGCAATTGAATCTTACTTCTTGATGATAACCTTGTTGAAGAAAATGCTGATATTTAAAGGATGTGTAAAGTTTTTAACAAATCTCTTTATTCCAACCGAGAGATATGTGACGAGCAGATATAATGATTATTTGGAAAGACCACTCCTTGACAGTAAAATTAGCCGAAGAAGATAAATTATTGTGTGATAAGCCCCGCCTTAGAGAATATTTATAACGGTTCAATCAATGAAGAAATAGACTCCTGACCCGAAGGTTTGCCATCGATTTTGTTACTACTTTTCTGGGATTACATTTCAAAAAAAAAGTTTTGTTCGACTCTTGCTCCCGGGGCTTTTACAAGAGGGGAGTTATCAACAACTCAGACACGTCGATAAGTAAAGTGATTCATAGACAGATGATAGAAAATTTTGAAAAACTGGGGCGTCCCCATAAGTTGTGAATACGACTTAAAATTTTGACAAAGCCCCCTTGCTAAAGATTACACAATGTTTTGCCTAAACTTATTAATACTGACCGACTGCTTACATCAAGGTACGATTTATTTCGAGGGATGACATCAGACAGGACGAATCAACACTAAAAAGAAATATTAAAGAATTCTTTAATTCTGCTGTAAATTAATGCTTGAGAAATGTGATGTTTTTTTTTTTAATGAAAGTTTTACTTTTGTATTCATACTCAAAATGTAAACATGTTTACAGCTCAGATATGGTACTGGCAAGCAAACATATATAAACTTTAGTAAACAAAGAAACAACCTTTGAATATGAACAGGAGAATTAAAGAAATTCTTTAATATTTCTGTAGTGTTGAGTTACGTCCTTTCTGATTGTTTCAACCCTCGATTAATCCAAGCAGACATTAATACGATAGAGGAACCAAAATACAATGATATCCAAACAAGATACCCTCCATGTCAGCAAATATTGGCCTAAATATCATGTAAATAACAAACTGAAATTTACTATATACATTGTTTCCCGCCCTATTGTCAAGGTTAAAAAAGTTATTTCATGATGTTTCAATCGGCGATCAGACCCGCTATCCCATGTATATACGTCTAGCCCTTTTCATCATTAATCATATTTTTCTTTTGTTCAACTGTCCCTTATAGTTAGAAAAGCGGGTCGAGACCGGTATTAAACCGATGAATATTCATCACACTTTTTTCCGGAAAGTGGTCTCTGGACACTTCCGAAGAAGAAAATAAAGGTCTGATGACTCTTCATAGTTTAAACAAAAAAGGACAATTGAACAAAGGAGAATTCTAGAAACACCTCGGCCTCAGGTGGATACAAATGACAGAAAATAAAACAATAGTGAAAGAACGCAATATACAGGCCTCTGTCTAAAAAAAAGGTACAATCAGAAAAAAAAAATTGGGTAAATATGAAATTTCAAAATTAGTCATTCTTACTTGGCAATTATAAAAGGACAAAGACCAGGCTTTCCACTGGTGTTTGTTTCGTCTTATTTGCTTTTGTACAATTCAAGAGATAGAATGAATTTGTGCGATTTATACCAAAATCGATTTGTGACACTTTATGCATGGGCAGAGTTGCTTCGCCCAGTGATGCCATGCTGCCTTGAAGCTCAAAACAAAAGATTGCAACTTGACAAGAGAAAGAAACAAAAACAGATTAAAGTAAAACCCCCCAAAAGAAGTCTAGTTTTATGCCACCAAAGTTTAAAGGTCAACCTTAACCGTTGCGATGATAATATTTCTTTTCTAAATAATTAAAACAAATACAACTATTATTGCACGTCAATGAAATGGAACTTTTGAAGTTAATTACAAAATTGTGTCTGTTAAAATATTACCAGAGGGAATGTAATTGCAACCAAATAAAAACTCCAAATCCAAAGAAATGAGTTTTTAAAAAATCTTTAAAAAATTGGGTTGCACATGAATGACCTTTCAAAGTTTCAACAAAAAATTTGAATTGGAAGCAAAGTATCAAGTTGTTGGTAGGAATTTGCGTTTAATGTACTTCAATTCAAGACCATAAAAAACTCTCTCCTCCAGGTTGCTGTACGCCGCTGTACGATCATTGTTCTCTTCTAACAAACAACAGTATGTCGAATTGTTATTCACTTTATCTCAATTCCAGAACTTACTGATTCTAAGTTCCACACATACGTACTTTTAGAGTTTCTTTATGAAGTTAATCCCTTTTAAGATTCATATTGTTCAAGTGTGGAATAACTTATGTTTAACAAATTCGTTCACATTTTCACTCAACCAAAAAGTGGCACAACTCGATTTTGTGTTCCGCAAGTAAACTGGAGTTATCTCGCGATTGAAAACAAGCAAATGAGATGAAAAAAAAATCCTGGAAAGCCTGGTCTTTTGTCTTTAATGTAATGCAAACACGACTTACTTATGTTGGGGGAAATAATATTGAAAAAAAGCGGTTTTTTGTTTGTGTTTTTGATTGTACCATTTTTTTGAGACAGGCTGTGTAAAAGCTAATGTGAAAAAAGAATTGCCATCTACTTGTTAAGCGTATCGGTCGATTACGATTCAGCCAAAGTAGTGATTGAAGTTATACAAATTTCTTCTTCACTATTTTAAGTAGGACAATCAAAACATTTTGCTCCTTCATTGTTGAAATAACGAAACGATGAAAGGAACGGTGACTCAAATACAAAGCTTATTGGATTGTCGGTACCTCTATTACCCATCGCTGGTTGTTAGTAATACAAGTTATATCGATAACGAATCGCCAAGATAGTGTGATTGAAAGTCATGGAAGGACACTTTCAGGTGATCAATACCAAAAAAGCTTATTGTGGTTTTGTCAGATTACCATCTTCTGTTTAGTTAATACATGTATATGTAAACGAATCAGCCAAGCTTGTGATTCAAAGCGGCAATCTTCAAAAAGACCAATTTAACACATGTGTGGCGTTACTTTAACAATGGTAACAATTGAACAATAGCTACCCGTAAACCTGATCAATGAATACGGGATTTAAAATTAAAAATGAGGGAGAAGCTAGGCAAAAGACAAGGGAATTTCTGCTTTTGTTTCTTTATTATAACGCAATCGAGAGTGCTAGTGATAGCCGGAAGACATAGCCTATTTAAGAATGGCCTAAGATAGGATATCTTTTTATAGCTAAAACTCCTGCGGTTCAACAAGCGTACGTAACCTCGAATAGGCTCTGTATCAAGATCTTTAATTCCTGGTGTCAGAATCCGGGGATAAGATATACGTGTAAAAAGGTTATTTGATCTGTACCTACTTAAATATTCAAAACTGCCTACTAAATAACCATTACACACGGCTTAACCAGTCAATAGGATAATCTTCTCAACAGATGGGCCATTTCTAAATCAGATCAGGCTTTCCTCAACAATAAGATTATCTCTCCAGAAGAGTAAACCTATTATCGACTATAGACGTTGGTGTTAGACTCCTGCACAAGTGAACATAACAGCACAATTGGTGTTTTTAATTAAGAAAAAACCTAACGCTGCTTCAAGATATTTAAAAACCCGAAATATACACTCTCAATTTTACTCAAAATAATTATATAAGATCTATATTCGTTCTTGTCACGACGTATTATGTAAGATAACGATTTCAAAACACACCGTTATGAAAAATAATGGAGTTTTGATACAAAGGTCTGGCTTGCCTGTTAGACTCCGACCTAGCGGCGAGCCTTTTAGTCGGAGTCTAACAGGCTCACCAGACCTTATCAAAACACCATTATTTTTAATAACGGTGTGCTTCTCATCCTTTATCTATTACGTAGAGGTCAGTGTTTTAAACACGCCAGTGCAAATCTGACCGTTTCTTGAGTGCTAAAAATGTTTCCCACGTAACGTGTACACCTACCTCGGTATCACTCCATTTAATTTTCAGCTCATAATCGGGCAGAATGTTTGTATTCTCATTGATATGATCCACTGCCATGTTCATCGATGAGCGAATCGGACCGTTGTCCCAGATGCCTCCAGAGGAAAAGAAACCAGCTATGTAGATAGCTGATTTACCATCACAAAGTGTTCCGACCAAAAGTGTACTAAATGTTACCCAACCGTAGTGTAAACTGACCATTTTCGGAAAAGACATATTTAGACGAATTTAGTTCACGTGTGGATCAAACACTCTGTAAGATCAGAAATGATTCTGACAGAACTTGACGATATTGAACTATGGCCTCGTGCTGATCAATGTTTGTACCCGCTACGTCACATTTATTTATTTGTTTAAAAAGTTCAATGGTGTAGTCTGTTTCCGCGACTACTCTCTCGTAGCTTAGCCACTCTATGCACTGTGTGTGTTCAATCTAAAGTTCTGCTGGTATGGTTACAACAATGTACACAATCCGGGTGCATAAAATAAACTTAACGCGATTACTGCATGGCTGACACTCTATGTTAATACTCGAGGAATATGTAGCCAAGGGAATTTCCTATAAACTCAAAAATATAACACAAATTGGAGGTTTTTCCAAATTAAAAAAATATTCTTTCTTGTAATTCTTTGTCAATGATAGTTTGTGTGTGTATATGCATTTGTGTGTCTGTGTGTGCGAGTGTGCGTGTTTGCGTGGGCGTGTTTATAACATGTGTATGTGTATGTGGGTGCGTGTGCGGTTCGTGTGTGTTTGCGTACGTTTGTGCATTTGTGTGCGCGCCAGTGTGTGGGTTGAATGTGTGTAAATTACCAATTGAGAAAATGTACATCAGACCATTTTGTTAGTTTATTTTGCTTAAAAAAATTACAGCAGTACATGCAGGACGTGATGCATCAAAAGGGTGATCCTTGTTTCTCAGTTGAGAATGTCTGTTCTAAGTTTACCAAAACTTGTGTTATTCGCGCTTTATATTTAAATTTAAGCCAAAAAGGTGTTTTTGTCATACCGGATATCCAAAAGTTCTGTGTAATGCTGTGTAAAATATACAGACTGCAGAGAAGAAACTGTTTGGGGACTTTGATGTGGTGTTCCCATACTACCTGGCGTACATACAACACCGGGGCGAACACTAAGTAGTTTACTCGGTCCGCGCCCGGTAGTTTGTGACCACCAACTCACATTATCTTATGCAAGATGTCTCGTGAAAGCTAATGAAAGAGTGATCTGCGCTGCTCCCCAATGTAAGATCGCACGTGAATCCAATTGGAAGTAAAAAAAGGAAGTCTATCGGGAGTAAGCGATGGAACGCCATTTAGATTTAGAACACTGTTTTTGCAAATGCTGGTTAAGATTCAACTGAGTAAGTTGAACCTAAGTGGAAGTTTGTTAAAGAAAACATAAAAAAGAATTTAAATGTGAAAAAATGAATGGAGAAATTATATCAAACCATTTATTGCACTGGCTGCTTAAACTCATTGAGACCGAGAATAGTGACCTTACTGGAGTCTCTGATATATAATTTACCCAAGGGGTCGAGTTTTGCAGTTAAATCTTGCATTGCTTTCGTACCCATTTTCACCAACCTTCCAACGTGGGGTAAAAGAGTAAATGTCAAATGTAAGTTATGCCAAATTACTAAAACTCTCCTCTATGTTTTAAATATCTGTTCAGTGTCTCTTCGACAAGGTGGGTATACCTGGCAGCACATTCGCATCGCAACGAACCACAGTGGGACGCGTCACCTTATCTTAAAATTTAGCCTTTGTGTCCTTCACTTCTGGCGTCTCTCCATGTCTGCGATTGCTGTGTTTATATTATGACATGTTTAGTTTATAGGTAATATTAAGTCCTTTATTGCCTACTGTTAGCGAGGTATTTGTACATTCTTGTATATATATTATTCATTGCGATCTGAGGTAAATAAGCTTAAGACATTGACGCATGGGCAAACAAAAACAAGACAAATATGCAGGCAAATAAGAACGCGATGATGTAAGCTTTACATTCATCAGTATCAAATAGTCATTTTTTTTGCATATTGCTCTTTTTATGAAAGAAAGTTTGAAATGTCTGTTTGAATCAAAATAAGCTTGTTTTGTCATTTAGGGTGAGACTCAATTGTCAACGTTTCCTCCATCTACACTGATGACATCATTGTAGTGTAGTGTTTACACATGCTGTTTACCAATTTTACCCGATGTTCTGGTGATGAATGTGGTTCCATGCTCGCTGGATAATTCCACCACGTTGAGCCAGTGTAGCGTTCTGCTTCACATTTCGACTGGTGTTGCCTACGTAAATCTCATTGTTTGTTTGTCTTCATATTTGTCTTGTTTGTTCATCTGTTTGCCTATGCGTTCATGTTTTAAGCTTATTTACTTCAGACCACAATGAATATAAAGAAAGGAAATGAAATCGTTGTTGTAAATTGATAATTTCTTGACTTTAGATCTTTGAATACGGTAAAGTGCCACTTTTTCTGACATCATTTTTAGAAAAAGGGAGTGTGTGTTGATGCCAAAGGTGTTTTTTGAAAAGCAACGACTTTTGTGGCAGAGCAAAATGTTTCCTCTCTTCAAAACTTTTTGGAATTTTCTAAACATCCAATTGTAATCTACCAGTTATGGCTTGTTACACTCAACAGAAATTAAATTTTTAGTGCAACAAAGTCGTATCTACAATTAAATAGGCATATTTAGCCTAATAACTCTGCACAAATTGAGCCTTATACTTGAAATATATGTTCAATTATGCATATCCATTAATAATTAAGTATTGAGTGTGATAATGAGTGGAAGAAGGTTGTAACTACACGTTTAGATATGCTATTAAGGTTTTTTGTGCCAAAATTAGTATAAATTTGGTAAAAAAATGAAAATGCACTTCTGACAAAAAAAAATTGAGGTATTTTTTATTTACACACTTTTAAAAACAATCGCTTTACAAAAATAAAATGGCATATGTACATAACTAGTTTCCCGTGTAGTGCAACAAAGTCGTATCTACCAGTTACGACTTTGTTGCACTCAGCAGAAATTCAATTTTGAGTGCAACAAAGTCGTATCTACACCTAAATAGGCCTATTTATACTAATAACTGTGCAATAATTTGAGACTGTCATTTGAAATTTATATCAAATTATGCGTAATGACCACCTTTTTCATAAAAACTCATTTTCGATAAAAATGTCAGTTACGACTTTGTTGCACTCACACTCACAGGTACCATTTCGATGTAGAATGAAGAGTTATTGGTGTTTTCAATTTGTGTCAACAAAGTGTGTGTTAAAATGTTCCTTTTCTCAAACTGATTTCACTTGCATTTATTCAGAGAAAGTGCATGGAAAACATTTTGAAATTTTACATTGTATGCAGAATTTAACAGCAACATAGGAACTTACTCCTGAAATGATTAAACTTTAAACTGCTTTAGAACTTAAACTTTCAGCATAGATTCAGTTTGTGGTTATTAAAGAATTACGGGTTAAAAGATAATGTCCCTTTCATACCGGTTAATGTTCTGAAAAAAAAAATATCTACATGCAAATAGTTTATATTTCGTAATCAGCTTTCCTTCAGAAAGAACACATTTTAATGAGAGTGCCTTCTTACAATGTCTTACATGCGCTCTATTTCTTTTATTAACAAATATAATGCATGCAGGACTTGTCAGAACATTAAAATAATCTATATATGATACATACATGGGAGAAAGTTGCAAAAATAAGGAGCGGTAAATGCCATATAACAAATTAAATTGATCAAAATTGTTTCAACCAACAACACGTCAATCTGAAGTATATAACACTAAGTGACAAGGGGGGGGGGGTTCTAGGGGACCCCAAAATTTGTTTCGCGCTGCCAGCTTTACGCGCGGGGATTTTTGCGCCGAAATTTTTTTAAGTGTCTGGACTTTAAATGGCGCGTCTTTTCATACAAAATAATTAAAATCGGCCAAGCCGGTAATGAGTTAATCGTGGGGGTCCCATGGAAACCCCCCTGGGCACTAACGAAGTCATTCAGAATATTTTTAAAAATAAGAATAAGAAGAAAACCACGAACCAAAGCAAATTTTTTTTTGCTGATATAAGTTCACACATACATGAAAGTAAACAATTTACTAGTAACATTAAAAAATTTTACCCTTTATGTGCTGAAAACAAACAATTAATCCTGGATGTTGCCAAACCGTTACTGTACAAACTTATGGGAAAACGGACGTGTTGTTTTTGCATACACCGCATAAAAAATAAGGATTCCCTAAAACTGCTAGTTTTGTGTAAATATATGTAATTGGTCCTTCTAGAATTAGTCCTCACATAAAAATAGTTTTCAAAATGTTTGGTGTAGCGCAAGCTCATTCGAATTTTCAGTATTTTTTCCAATTTTCGCGGGTTTTGAAAACCATGTTTGCCCCTAATTTGCACCCAAAATAACAAATTTCATGTTGTTGCTGATTGGGGTTGTCTTATGGACCTTCACATGTGGTGTAAATTTCTGCAAAAAATTTCCCTCGGGAAAGTGGTTTCCTTAGGGGGGGGGGTCCCATGGAACCCCCCCCCCCCCCCTTGCGTAGACGGCACCAACGGGAGTGAAAATCCCCTGGTCACTTAAGTGTTAAAGGCTGATCAGCGATTTCGAAATATAATTATTTTACTTCCGAAGTCTGAGATTAATCGAGTTTTCGTTTTCATGCAGAAGCATTTATTGTACAGTAGAACATTGCCATAGGAAAACTGTGTATAACGAAAATTCCGGATCCGGAATTTTATAACAACGGTGTGATTTTCTATATGAAGGACTTGCGATTTGCGCTTAGTTCTTTCAACAGTGATTAGTATTTGGCAAGCAATATGTATATGCAAAAACACGATATGTTTGAAATTGAGGGCGGCCCTCCTCGGGAAATCCTGAGTCGGCCTTTAAAAAAAAACTTAAAAAACAGAAAAAAACTAAAAAATCAATAAAATATGTGAAATTTGCAGGCATAGATTCAATAGGTGAAAGATAGGTCTGTAGAATTCATATAAATGATTTTTCAATTAAAGGTTGACTGAAAGGGAAGAAAACAGCATTGTTCAAAGATTTTTATCTCCATTCAATGCTATTGAATTCCTAACCATGGAAAAAGGAATGAACGATGTTATATAAGATCTTATTGGACTTCCTTGACCTTAAAAAATGGGTATAGACACCAGGAAATCATGCTTCTTCTAGTGTCAGATACCGCGATATGAACAAAAATATTGGCGTCCATTTGAATGTAAGAGGCTGACATTAACCAAGTGATCCAATGTTGGTATCAAAATGCTTATTGAATTCCAGACATGGAAAACATGGATATAAACCCCAAAGATATGAGGTTTTTCAATGATCTTATTGGATCCTTGACCGTAAAAACCATGGGAGAGACACCAGAATCCTGCTCTTCTAGTGTCAGATACGCGATATGAACAAAAATTGGCGGCCCATTTTGAAATGTAAGATGGCTGCCATAATCAAAGTGATCCAATGTGGTTATAAAAATGCTTATTGGATTTCTAGACCATGGAAACTGGATATAAACCCCAAATGATGATGTTTTTATCAATGAAATCTTATTGGATTCCTTGACCCTTAAACATGGGTACGTACCACCCATAATCATGCTTATGCTAGTGTCAGAGACCGAGATATGAGCAAAATATTGGCGGCCTTTTAATTTCAAAATGGCTGGAAATACGGGAAATTAAAAAATGCCACATTGATTTTCTTATGGTGAACCCATAAGCTTTCGGGAAATGTATAGTTTCCCTAATCTCCATTTAAAAAGCCAGCGAAATTACATAGGGATCCTGACTAACCGTTCTTTCCAAAATTTTTTTAATTTCTGTATAAAACACGAGACGACACAAAAACCCATCTCGCGCATGTGCAATATCTTCATGCATCAGAAAGGTAGATCTAAATTTTGACCCCTTTCTGAATATTCCTTGACAGCTACGTTCAAGAGATATTTTGCAGAAGGAATTAACTATGCATTACGTAACTCTCAGAAAAAAGTGAAAAGTACACAGTTTTGAAAGTCCACGACTGTTTTACCATGATTTGCTTGGCTTGATGGAAGTTTGCATTTTGTTGCTCGATGGAATTTTGAAGTCCACGTCTATATTTTATTTACATCTTTGGTAGTTTTCTGCAAGTTATAGAAACTCATATGACAATAGGGCAATGGTGTAAAGTATCGGGGAAATGGGGGAAGTGTGTTTTTGCGGGCAAACATTTAAAATTAGTCCAAAAGTCCAGCAATCTCATTATTATCTGGCGGGAAACATAGGGGTGGCAAGGCACGATTGAGGCCAATTCCTCCATGCCGTTCTGTGCCGCCACTATAGGAACTGGGAATGACATTGTAAGGAACTGCCTCTAGAAAATGGTTTTGAGAATTCCACTTTAGATTGATAATGTGATTTTAGGATGCGTCATCCGATTACAAGAGTTTTATCAATGTCATCGCCAACACAACCTAACTCCCAAAATTCATTTGCATAAGCCATACTCTTTAAATGTGAACAATAATTGTGTGTAGATTACCGTACAAATTACTTCCGGTAACAGCAAACAGCCATTTTAACTTATAGTATTATAATGGGAAAGGAGTCAGTCAAAAACATTTGACAGATGAGATGAGAAAAATGCGAGATTTCTTATTGGATCAAACTTTCAGGTTTGATAGGACGAGTGATGGGTCGTTGAAGATGGTGCCCCTTTAAGGGGTGCTAGTAAGAAATGGCATCAGAACTAGACTAACGGTTTGCCGCCGGTTCCGCCAGGATCTTATTGGTTGGGTCAGTTTCCAACCATTTGACTCTGGCATTTGACATCCTGTGCTTTCGTGCACCGAGCGATTGACGGACATAACAACTCAAGTGCGTATTTTTTTTTAAATTCTGCCTACGCATAAGTTTACGCATAAGTAGTATCGAATTGGCACACAAGGCCACGTTATGTCACGTGGTTACCATGTAACGCCTTAAAAACTCAGTATCATCATACATATTTCATAAAATTGCTGTTTTATTTTGTGTGTGTTCCCTTCCTTAAGATAGGCCTGAGACTTCAGTGTTTTCATGTTGGATTCGCAGTTGACACTTTCCATAACTTAGGAGAGGCACAACAACCACACATAGCACCGTAACACCACATCCCGCACCCACTGGGAGGGTCGTTTCCTTGTCCTCCTTTCTGGATGATTTCCTTCAGCCTCTGTATTTCGGATTGCGCCTGACATGGAAAAATAAATCGACGCATCAGTAACAGGTCAATTGATATAATAATGAAATTGTCAAATGCAGTACACAGACGCTATAAGCGAGTTCGATAATTCAGGCACTATTGTTGTTCATATCCCGATTGACCTCCGTGACCCATCTCAGGACAATAAAATTCAAGGATTCTGGGATGGGACACGGAGGTCAATCGGGATATGAACATGAATTATCGAACTCGCTTATTGACATTTAACAGGTAACAAGCAGCCTAAGTAGTTTACAAATATCGATTACAATGAAGGATAAATTGATAGCTAGAGAGCTAACATACAGAAATACTCTAAATAACAATGAAAATTTATCCGAACAATCCGTAAAGGGGGATCATGACCCGATTTTAGTATATGAAGTTTTCATCTTGATAGAATGGCTTTCACCCCAAAACCCCATCTGTAAAGTTTCGCACCGAGTTTCTCCGTGTTTTGATGTGCTAGCGAAAAACGTGTTTTGTAAGCCCCATAGAGTATTGTGGTAAATAATTTGGTCGAACCAAAATGGGGCGTATTTTCGCGAATAACTTCTAAACCAAACGGCCCTTTAGCCCTAAGATTTCACCGGGTAAATGAGAAAAGTAGTGGCTTTCGTCTGATCCCAAAAGCTCGACCACTGCCGGTAAAATCCTGGGGTTCTAGGGACGAGACTATTAGCAATCTGACCATGGACATTTAAATGCACCTTAAATGTATAACTTTTAATTTGATCCGATAAAGAATACCATAATGAATTACCTTATTTAATAATCTGTCTTTTAACTTCGTCAATCGTGTCACACAGGAGATCGGTATGCTTGACTGGTGGCTCGGATGGTGGAGCAGTGTCATCGTTAAAGTAAAACAGACTTTATCTTAAATGGAAACAAAAAGCGAGCGTAATGTATCGTTTCGAGTTATGGGAACCATGCAATTTGAAGATTTTTAGATAATTTAATTCTAGTAATTGTGCATTTTGCCCAAATTCTCTTGTTTGCGTGCGTGTGGGTGTGGTTTGGGCAAAGAGCACATAGAGGATTGCTTTGGTAGTCTATGTCTGTGTGTCTGTCTGTATATCTGTAATCTGTGGCTAAAGTTTTGACCCAATGTTGACGCCTAAACATTGTCCGCTGTTTCCACATGTTTTGGTCAATGTCCTTGACATTTGCATACATGCGTCCTTGGTGACCTTATGTAGTGCCATGGAGACATTCGTGTGGTACCGCGTCCCAAACTCCCATTCACACACCGCAGACGCAGACGACACATACATTCGGTGAACGCTGTATTTTTAAAAAAAAATTTGACAAAGTTTTGTACATAGCAGGTCGTGTTTAGGCAGCGTAATAGGTAATTGAGAAAATAGAAATGTTTTCAGGTACTTGTAGTTATGTGGTAGGCACTTTGTAGTAATGTAGTAGGTACTGTGCAATGATGTATATAGCAGGTTCCCACTATGCTGGATACTGATAGGTGGTGTGCAGTGATGTAGTATAAAGGTTATTTGTGCTGTGTATTAGGCAATTGGTAGATGAACAATATGTGAAGAGAAACCTCAAAGTGAACTCCTGCTATGAAAGATGTCCAGGTACTTCAAAGCATATTTTTGTATGTGTCCAATTTAGCTAAAACATGCTCTTGCCACACAGGACAACATCCTTCGGGATCATACATGTTGAATTAACAGAGAATATTGAGCTTGTCAATGTTTCTGGTACATAACTTGGAAACCAGAGGGTGTTATTTTCTAATACAACTTGTCACTTAAGTGTCCCAGGAAATGAGATGATAAAGCTACACAAATCTTTACGGGGCATCCATTCCATAAACAGGGCTACAAAAAGAATACACTACCAGTGACCTCATAGTGAAACTATTGATGTTTCAGTCATGCCATGATTAATTCACACCAGTCCCACCTGAATTTCTATTACTGCTCTGAAAAATCCATAGTTGCACTAAGTGAATGTATCACCGAACCCAAATATTGATTGCTTTCCAGTCCCATACACCTGCCTTGTAGACTTGACACAAACCACTTCACTTCTATTTGCATTTCCTGTGCCCTTTAAAGTTGCCTACTGCAATGGAATGACACAATGTTTAGCCACGTACTTCATCCAAAGTTAGGAATTATGTGTGATGTGTATCAATATAATTCAGTATATTTCCACACTCGAGTATAAAATCCCCATTCCTTAGAGTTTGGAGGAAATGCGCAGAAACAGTGTACTCCATTAATAATCCACTGTAAATTTTGATTGCTCATATGGTACCTGGTGTTGTTTAAGAAATGTTTCTACAGGTGCAAACTAATTGGGGGTAAATATGTTTTCTAAATGCCTAATTTTTATGGTAAATGTTTTCCGTGGACTAAGTAATTTTAGTATTCAAAAATGTCTCAACTTTGGGTATTTTGCATTAGGGCAATATCGAGTCCAGTAAAGTCCCACCCCTAATTTCTGACCATATTCATGTAAAAAAAACAGTGTGGATCTATACTCGCGTTCTATAGAGAGGTAATTTAAAGGGTCCAAACCCTGGGTCTAAAAATAACGATGAGGGTAAAGGTGACGTAATATAGATAGATCGACGACCTCACTACCACCGTGATACGGCTGGATTTGATGAACCAAACGCAATGAATAATATATAGATTGGCGAAGACGTAGGCCCATTTGTAAGATGCAAATTCCTATAGCTTGCTGTCAATTTGAGACCGTCAATGGTAACCTGTACACAAAAGGAAAAAATCTTCATTAACAGTGAAATATGGAACTGAATACTCTGCAAAAACCACTTAGCATATGTTTATCATCTAACTAAAACTTTGTTGCAAAGAGTGTAGCTCGTTTTTTTTTTGGTGACAACGATGCCCCCCCCCCCATCAAAAAAGTTCGACAAAAAATATTGAAGTTTGTACAGGGATCAAGATGTCCCACATTGATGACAATTGTTTGCCAAAAAACCTACCAATGGTTCCTTTCTTCATAATGATTCCGAAAAGGTATATTTTGCCCTATCGGGGATGATCGTTTTCAGGAGTAATTAGCAAAATGTTCAAATTTCATATTTTGGCTTTACCGTGATCAAAAATGCAAAAGAAAATGAAAAAATCTAATTGATGCTTTTTTACCATCCGATTCATAATCAGAATAGTGTTTTGTTAACCCCCTACATTTGCTGACTCAATAGATTTTCAATGGCCATGTGATTTACTTTCGAATTTTAAACCATGGCAACGCGAGTTCCTAGATAGGGCAAACTATCTTAATGAATTCGGTTGTGTAAAGAGTCATTTTTTTTGTAGGAAAGTCGACGCGGGTGGGGGGACAAGGCTTGGATCACGAATGCACTATATCCCAACTGCACTGAAAATTGTAAGACCATCTTAATTATACAAGAAACCTTTCTGTCTGCCCACCCAGAATATTCCAAAATCGCCAGAATACTATGATAGCCCCAAATTATGGGGTGAAAAAAGTGTCCCATATTCTCAAAGTCACATCTTCATAGACCTTATTGCTTCTGTTGTTGATTGTAGGGTCCAGCTGTTCCCATAATACATCAAACAATATAACAAGCCATCAAATTTTGCATTGGAACTGACATAATCTTATATAAAACGATTTCGAATTTTTAACTGGGTTTTAAAGTAAATAATTTAACTTTTAACCGTATAAGATATATTTTGCGGCGGCAGTCTCACAACGGACAAAAAACCAGAATATAAGCCAGCGAACTTTTGCAATTTATCTTTTTAAAGCAAGTTCCGGATTTTTATGTTCGTCACTTCCCCTGCAGTGGCCAGTGTGTTGCATTGCCGAATAGCGGTCTCTGCCCAGATGCTGCAATGCAAGTACTGCAACAAAGTATTTCGTTTTATCTTGCGATTTGCAGTGGGTTTGCATCAAGTTTTCAGTAATACTATAAAATAATAATCGACATTTTTAAAGCGAAGCGCCTTTTCCACAGGATTAAAGTGCTGTTGCCTATTTATTATTACGGGCTTCCTTCAGGAATCGTCACAATCATTTTCGCTTCATCTAGGCCGGCCAGCTGCCAAGCGCACATCCCTATCACACTTAGATTGTAGCTATCTCCCCATAACAGCTCCCCAGATTCGCTTGGGTAAACGAGACAAATTGCGATTAAGTATCTTGCCCAGTGACACAAACACGTTGCTCACAGCGGGGCCGAACGCTTACGTTTTACAATGGTCTTAGGAACATGAGTCCTGCGCTTATCCGACTGCGCCACAAGTGCTCTCGAAGTAGTAGAAAGTGATCGATTATCGGCAGTGCAGCACCACACGAGCAACTGCATTGCAGTAGAGAAGTATGGACGGCCCCGAGATAGTAGTTATATTAGTAGTTGCCGCAGCCGCATAGTTACGATTGTAAATACGTCCTTTTTTTCCTGAATTACGTCTTTCAAAACCATTTAAGAAATTTCGCTCTCTTTTTGGCTCCCGTATTTACACAAACTTTTTTTAAAATTAGTATGAAAGCGGAAACAAGCTTGTATGATAGGTGGAGTGGAATGGTACATTTATTGTTCACGGTATGTAACAGCCAAGAGGCAGCAAAAGCTAAGAAAGTCAGCCTTACAAGTCATGTGCACGGACAAATTAAAACGACGAAAAAATATATACAGTATATCCACCATAATAAACAAATTAACAACATGAAAATGTGAGCTATTAAAATGACCAAATATCAGCAAATGTATTAATTGTCCAAAGGCCCAATTAGTTTACGCATGATGAACGAAGTACGCGATTTTTGCGTATCTAATTATTAGTTTTCCACTATCATGGTTGAGGAATCTCTTACTACGACCAAAGTTGTGATTTATGACATCTCACTGTGGAAAGAGGAGTGGCGATTACTTTCTGAATTGAGGACCTGCTGGCCAAACGTCAAAATACGATCCTCCCTGTGGTCGGCAAGACTGTTGATGGTAAGCTTACAAAGAGCAGACTCGTGGTCCCTGATGGGCATTGCTGAGGGTAATTTGCAAGTGGTTTTGTAAACCTGGTTAGCTTTGGTAGCATGGATGCCAGCCGGCACAAGCATATTCACAAAATGGGTCGGTATAGATCTGAAAAAATTAATGGTTAGCATGTCCTCGACCAGAGCAGCATATTTGCGAAGGGCATATATAACGTGGAATAACACGCTCCTATAGCACGAGGTTATCATGTTTTGAACTTCAGTGTCATCCGAGGTTGTGTGAATTGCATTGTCCAAGTAGTTGCATGTGATCAACCACCGTGAAGGTCCTCATCAAGCAAGAGAAGAAAAGGCGGAATAGAAGATGGGGTTTACCACAAAAATAACATGCAACGCATGACATACCTTGGGCAACATATCGTCGACCTTACACTAAGATGGTGTAATTAAACCTGAGAAGTGTTAGTTTAGCTAGTTGGGTGTTGGGTTCTGCCAGAATCAGGCTACGAGGATCAAAAATAGATATTCTATGAAGATGTTGATAAAGCTATCAAAGACAATAAAGCCAACTATGCAATAGTTATGGGAGCGCTGAATGTCAAGACAGATTGGTTAATAATCCAAGGATGGGAGGAGAGGAAACCATGATAGGGAAACATGGAGTAACAGACGAGGAGATAGCTTATAGAATTTGCACCAGAACAAAAACTCATTATAGCCAACACATTCTTCAACAAAAAATAAAAAGACCATAGAGATTTGGATTGGGAAGGAGTCAACTGGCTCACCAGAAATCCGATCGACTTCATATAAAGGGCACTATATGTGATGTGATTCAATCTAAAATCGATAAAAAATGTTCAAAGTCTAGATTTTGTATTTCTGTAACAAGGTATTCTAAAAATACCTGCAAATGAAAAGACCAAGGCAACCTAATAAGGTCAAAATCTGATATTTATCATTATGTCCCTTACCACAACCACAATGAAGGGAGGATCCAAATCTTTGTACGCTGCCGTTTTATTCCTTTTCTGTCAAAATTCAGTTGGAAAAAGTAATTACAAGAATTATACAGACTTATCTCACCTTTACTTTAAAAACTATTGACAGCAAATTTCAAATATTTTGACTCTTTCGGGTTGATCATTGATAGTGTCCTTATATGGTGGGTTCATACTTCATCGGTAGACGTTTGCAGACGATAGCCTTTCGAACATGTTTTTACGCAAACGCGCAAGTTTCCTGCATCTGGCGGCGCAAAGCATGTTCGAAAGGCTAGCGTTGCCAGAAGACTGGCGTGAAGTATGTGAAACCCATCTTAAGTAGCCAAAGAGGCGTGAAAAACTGTGAATGAACTCATCACCAAAGTAGACATAGCCATGACCCATCGCATGGTGAGGGCAAAAACAATCTGCACCAAAAGAAAGCTTGACAGAATGAATACCATCAAAACTAGAATTCGCGGTTCTCGGCTGTCGACGCTCGCTACATCACCGAAATAAGCTGTGGGCCCGACCTCCATGACCTTTGACCTTGGAACATGACCTTTGACCTCATTAAACATCATGAGGGTCCCATGGGCACTTATGGACAAAGTTTGGTCCAATGATTAACTTTCAATTGAGGCATTTTAAAAAAAACTTAAACATTTTTAGTGACACACCCATCCACACACACTCCACACAACATCCACACACACACATTACACAACCGCCACACGGAAAATGCTAAGTGGTCCTCCCAGCTATAGCGGGCGGCCCACAACAAACGGGAAGAAATTGAATCAACATCAGAGGAGTCGAAATGAAGGAAAAGAGGGATTCCAACTGAAGCTTTGAAGACCATTTGAGGCCTAGGGTTGGGGAGGGCATAGACTTGGATACTAAAGCAATCAGCTGACATCCAGTTTATGTTAGAGGAAGTAGCCGTCTAGCACATCCAAGAAGGAAAAGGGCTATGTATAAAGCAAGATAGTAGGAAAACTTAGAATCAAAACTTAAAACACAAAGATGAACGAAAACTACGACAATCTGAGCTACAGAAATATGAGAAGAGTTCTATTAAGACCGTACAAGCACAAACAAAAACCAAAACGACTAGCTGCACCATAGGCAACAAACAATAAGAGGGATGATGAAGTGCCTCCTATATTACAAAAACAAAGGTGGAGAATGTCATAGAAGAAATGAAGGAATAACAAAGCTCCAGCTTTGATGAAATCACGGTGATATCATTAAAACTGGGGGTCATTGAGGCAGTCATCAGCGCTCACAAAGTTATACAACCAGATCTTAGAAACAAAGAAAAATCCAAAAAGTGGAAAGAGGCCAAATGCTCCACTCACGAAACGGAAGAGGCAGATATTATTGAACTATCGTCCCAATCACCAAAGATAATCCAAAGATTGAAAGAGACCTTGACTGAAAGATAACCTTTTTGGAAAAGGAAAAACAATGCGGGTTTTAGGAGTGGGTGTTCACACCACAGAACATCTACGGCTATAATCAACTTATTGAAAAGTTCAATTGAAAACCAAATGATCTCTGTCTTGGATTGCAGGACTACCAGAAGGATGATTCCATAGAACATGAAGATATGTTTGAAACATGAGCTACAGAAAGATCTATCATGAGCCTGACATTTGTACCGACGGTGAAAATAGAGAGAGGGGTTAGGCGGGAGAACATTATCTCCGACGAGGTATGTTACAGCAAGGCAGGATCGAAGAAATCTTCAAGAAATCTTACTACGAGAAGGAGAATCAACATTGGGGAGAGATGTTAACAGGCCTCAGATTTGCAGATGATATCGCTTGACAACTACCTCTATAAAGGATCTTGAAATTCAGCTGAATAGCTGAATAATAAACAGGTTTGATTACAGATGCATAATGGTGAAACAAAGTTATGTCGGGCCAATTATGACACAAAGGACACAATTAGAGTAGAGGATCATCCAATGGAAGGTTGGAGCTAATTACTAGATCTTGACAATGAAAACATAGGTACAGACGCAAATTCAAGCTCTAATCAGTTTTATTAACCGTGATTATAGAAATTGGAAAATCAAAGCAAGCATTCATTTAAAATGGGGGACGACACGGCCTCCAGGTGAGGTCCCGTTTTTTAAATAGTCAGTTAGGCCATTTATAGACCATTAAGACTCCATTAAACGTTAAACACCTATCGCAAAGTCACTAAGTGCACGATATTTTTCATAATTATATGTATGTGTGCCTCAAAACGTGGTCGATCGTAAATGCGATTGATCGTTGATCAATGTGAAAACTTTATACATCACTTTTTACAACAGGACGCCTTGTAGGAATGGTGCGTGAAACAGTACAGTGTGTGAAAATGGGGGGATATTTTGATTAATTTGTCGATCCGTGAAGAAAAGAAGTACACGTTTGACGCGTAACACTTCTCGAGGCCGTTTAGAAATAGATAAAAGTGGCCAAAGAATGAAGTGTCGTTTTTCATTTTATTGAAACTTTGGATGAACTATGTATAATACCTTATTTCTAGTATTATAACTGGTACAACTTCCAAATGAGAAGACAGAATGGCCAGGATTACAGCATCAATAGCAACCATAAACACCAACCATTAAATACAGTTGATTGTTCACGATGACCTGAAATTATGCAAAGAAATGTTCACTTAAAAAGCTAATAAATTCAAAACACACTTCTGGCGAAAATAGACGTGTTTCTATAGTCACACAAGTCGATCCATCGTGTTAATATTTATACTGGAGGGATCAAATTCGATAATGCAGATGTGAGTCAAAAGCATTACACTTCTGAAAACTACCCAGTCTTATCACTTAGCCGTTTTGTATGCTGATATTTCAGACATCGTTTTAGTATAACTTTCTGCATCAAGGATAGGTTTCAAACTTGTTAAAGGAACTTAATCTTCGAAATGGCCAGCACCACGATTTACGCAAAGCTCACCTCTTGGAACATTTGGCAAGGTGCACGATGGATCATACCTGGTCTTCCGAAGATTGTCCATGCAGTCTCAAGATCATCAGGGGGAGTGGTGAACTACCTGTGCCTCAATAACCCCCCCCTAAAAATGTAAAGGGTAAGAGTAGCGATCTTGGTGGCGATGACTCTGTCGCCAAACGACGTGTAGGTTTGCTCGGTGACATGAAAATCGGTCTGCGGTGGGAGGAAGCAACCATCTTGTGCCACCAGAGTCGTCTAAATGTCCAGGTTTCTTGCCCATTCTAATCTCCGTCGTGAAGTTCAGGCCTTGCGAATCATCTGGGTATGGATGGCAATGGATGTCAAGACGAGTTATTGTGATGGTCTTTCCATCATCATTGTCTGATTTTTATTATTGTAATTTAATATGTAATTTAATATGTAATTAGTAACTTGAAGTTGTGTTTAAGATTTAATTGTCTATTTTTATCAATCAGCCATATAACCATGGTCCGAGATATCTGAACTGACTCACAAAACCTTCCTTGCAGGGTGGACCAATGCCTGGGGTCAGCGATATCTCCACCTAACCCTGGCTAACATGTCCATCTTGCAAATCGAGAAGAAAGGGAAGTTTTTAAGACTGTTAACTCTTTGCTTAACAAAATCGAAGGAGTCTGCCCCAATATGACTCACTCCTCAAAATCTGGCAAATGGAATTTGCATTATTCTTCAAGGAAAAGGTCTATAAGATCCGTAAAGCCCTTATGGCAGCTACCCGGAAAGAAAAAGCGAACTCTGAGATCAATGACTCGCCTACTGGGCCGGGAATTGTTTGACCACTTTGTTTGAAAAAAACAGGTTATCTGAAGATGATGTTACGGAAATTAGGGAAGGGGTTTGCAAGTAAATCGTGTACCCTTGACACTATTCCTACATGGCTTCTAAAAGACAATCTGGACACCTTGTGGCTGCTCTAACTTCAATTCATCTAAATGCGCTCTGTCATTGGCATATCTCCCTAATCTCTTGGTTCAAGCATATTATATCACCGATTTTGAAAAACCTTACTTGGATCACAACCATGCACTCTAGTAGTTAGCGGCCTGTATCCAATATTAGATTGTGTTCGCGAAGATCACTTGAAAAAAGCTGTTGCCCACACAACTGAAAACCAACAGTCCCTGCACAATCTCGAGGAGCTTTAACCAGTCGCATCTAAGACTCATAACATTACTGAAACTGCACTCGTTGTAAAAAGTTAAAGAGATATACTCAAGGCGATGGACAAGTCCTTATATAGTTTTACTGGTGTACTGGACTTGTACGCCGCCTTTGACACCATTGACCATGATGTACTGCTTAAGAGAATGAATACTGAGCTGGGAATATCAGGGTACTGCTATACGTGGTTAAAATCTACCTGTCGGATAGCAAAGGTGTTTCCATTGGCAACAACTATACTGATTCCCGTTGCGTGATTTAGATAATGGACTGCCGCAACGCTTCCTAGGTCCCTTAAAGTTTATCATCTACACACTTCCCCTTGGGATATCATTCCGTCGTAATGTTTGACTTTCATCTCTACGCCAGATTGACACACACAGTTGTACTGTTCTTTTGAGGCAAAAAAAACATGGTGCAATTGCAACATGCTTTGGAGAAAGCTTCAAGTTTGATTTATGAAAATTCAAAAACTGGCTGACTCGTTAACAAGCTTAAAATAAACGAAGAGCAAAACAAGATCATTACACTGGATCACAGATATTTTCAGAAACTGCCACCTGTGTCACTGATAATCGGTGTGCGCGGATTGAACCAACGCAGTCTGTTCGTAAACTTGGGTGTATTTTTGATTGCCAATATGACTATGGGACTACAGGTATACAGTCTCTGTCAATCGACTAAACTCCAGTACGAAAAATTCGTTAGACAATAAAGGAAATACTGGACAAAGAACGCTTCATAGGGTGGTAAGGGCTTTAGTAATCTCTCGTCTTGAACTTACGGTAATTCGTCTTCTTTCCGGTGCTTACGAATATGAAATTGAACACGGGTTCATAGATTGCAGAAAACAATGCTGCACGGCTGGTATTGCTCCTTATCCAAGAGGGAACCATATTAACCCCGGCACGAAAGAACTTCACTGGCTGCCCATAGGGAAGGATTCCATTTACACTCGTCTTTTGTCTTTAAGTGCATGAACAATACTGCTCCTGCTATTATCTAATCTGCTGTCGCCATTTGCTCCTCAAAAGAACTCTGACGTTCTGTCAAGACATTACCCGGCCTTAATGGAACAAGAAAACAAACAAGGTCGTAGGGCAAAAGTCCTTTCAGCGTTCGCTGCGTCCCCCAGTCTGGAACAATCTCCCTAGTAATATTATTGTGTTCCCCCCCCCCCCCCTCCCCCAGAGAAACTGGCATATCTCTCAATTTCGTTGTAATCTTAAGACTCACCTTTTCCATGCTAATATGTGGCCCTGTATCACTTGCGCTTTGATCTAGATGGAATAGCCCATACAATGCCTAATTGTTATGTTATGTTATGTTCTACCATTGGCCGTGGTGAAACTAAATTGTGCACAAATTTGTTTTTAAATTTCCAATTTAGTCATTTGTGTGCGCTGATCACGAAATGCAGCACACTGCACAATCTGTTGTGCATCTATAGGATAATTAACTAAATTGCTGTGAAATTTCTTGTTGTAAGTATTTTATCTTGTGGTATACCATCAACTGCTCCATGTTGCATTTCATTTCGTGGAAGCCGTGGTGGCAAGCACAAAAAACGTAGGTTGCTACGAGGATTGCATCAGAAAAATCAACAAGTGTCAAATCAGGGTGGTAACACAATAAATAAAGTAGTAACTTAATTAAGGTACAAATAGTTAAACAATCTTAACCAAAATGAAGTACCTTTGCTACTGGAATGCCAGGTCTATCAAGGCAAAAAATAAATCAGGTGCATTTGTGTGATTTCATCATCAGCAATCAGCTGGATATCTTTGCCATCGACGAATCTTGGCTGACTGGCGAAGCAGAGATGATGCAGCCAGTGCCGATATCCAGAACTACTTTACCTAATTATAAGTTCATCATCTCACCGCCATAGAGACGAGGAGGAGGTTACAGCTATTCTCGGTAGGGATGGTCTCCATGTAAGGAAAAACGAGAATTCACCTCATCGATGACTTCGGTGTGTGTGTGCGAAATTATAACCATTTTGTTTGCGCCCAATGAATATGGGATGTAATGTCCAATATCATCACATTCTACCTCCTTCCAACTTATCCTAATCTACAAACTCAAGTCCGACAAGAAAATAAATCACCTTATCATGTTTCTAGATGAATTATCATCCCTTCTAGCTGCTTTGACAGTTGGTAGTGGGCATTTGCTCCTACTGGAGACTCTTAATGTAATTGACGTTGCTGAGGACAGTGAGGCTCCAATACTTCTCAATATTCTAGATCTGCATGACTTGAAACAACTAGTTGTGGCCAAACTCACATCGGGAACCACACTCTGGATCTACTAATAACTTGGAAGCAGGACAATTTTGTGAGCCATATTACAACTCATAGTCACTTGCCGTCTGACCACTACCGCTTGTCAAGGCTTCATGCCAAAATCAAACGACCTGAACCGTGCATTAAAACCATGCAGACTCGGAAAATTCGCAAACATCAAAAGAGACATCTTCCCGCTCTGGATTACGATCTGCACCTTTTTTGGGTTTCCCTGCCTCCAGATGCTGAGTGTGAGTCTCTAGTATTGAATATAATAACATCGTTCCAAGACACTTGATGAACATGATCCAATCGTAAATCGATCTGTAGATCTGCGTCCTCATGCACTGAGTAAACAGATGTTCTTGTGCTGAGAAGAAGGAACGGCGTCGGCTGGAGCGCAGAGTTTCACAGACGGGCTCAACAGTATTCAAGAGCTTACAAAGATCAGTGCTCTAAATACAACTCTCTCGTTATTCTAAAGCCAGGACCGATTATCAAAACAACCGGATTACTACTGTGATCAACGTGTACTATTCCGTGTCGTCAGTAAGCTGACTTCTCCCAGAGTGGAACAAACGCTTACGCCCATGAATGTCCAAAGATCTTGCTGACAGTTTTGCAGAATTTTCTCCAAGAAGATCTCAAGAAGCTGCGTAATGGTCACATGTTACTACTACTGCCTCTATGTCCGTTTAACTAACAGAGTCATGCCAAAACACCTTCAGCTACTTTTCTACAATGTCTGAAGAAGAGGTCTTGAAATCCATCAATCAGCAGCGATCAAGTCCTGCACTTAGGACCCTTTACCAGCTGGTCTCTTAAACTAGTCTTGATGATCTGTACCAGTCATCACACAGAAATGCCAACTTTCCTTGGCTTCAGGCGATTTCCCCAAGCTCTCAAGCATGCAATCTGTCATCCGCTGCTGAAGAAATCTGGCTTGGGACACCAATCATCCTCTTCAAATAATCGCCCTATATCTAATCTACATTTTCGGAAAGTTGATTGAAAGAGTAGCACGTGAATAAGTTGCAGACTTACCTCATCGATTAATGATGCTCCCATGCTCCGATGCAGTCGGCATACGGCAATATCACAAGTACTGAGACTGCTGCTGTTACGGGTGCAGAATGATCTTGACTGCTCTTGACAAACAAAAAGAGGATGGAAGGTAATAGGTGTGAAGCGACATGGCACAACGTAGTATTGTAACGTCTATGTTTTGTTTAATTCTCGAATCCCAATAGACCCAACAAAAAGCTCCTAACCCGTCTAACTGAACGGTATGGGATTACTGGAACCGCACTCTAAGTTGGTTCTCGTGGTTTCTACCTAGATGGCGACGAATCAATCTATATTAGGGTCAGAGGTGTGCTTAGTCAGATTCCTGTGGCGGTTGAGTGTGGAGTCCCACAGGGCTCGGTTACTGGGACCTTATTGACTTCATTCTGTTCAGTGCCCCCAATACCGGATATCATAACTGCCCATGGTATCCAATTGTTATTTACGCTGATGACACCCAGCTATACCTGAACTTCCACCTCGGGATCGTGAAGCAGCTGAAGCAGCATAAAAAAGATTGGAATGAAACATGCATGCAAATACAGATCCTGGATGTTTGTAAATCCACCAAGGATATTAAATGACAAGAAGACGGAGATGTTGTACTTTCGCTCTCATTTTAGTAGATCGGCTAGCAACTCTCAGCCAACTATGACCATTGGCAATTCTGTTATACATCCGGCAGCTGAAGACGGAACCTTGGTGTGAGCATCTTAGAGTCATCACTAAGAATGATCATCATGTTAACAGCTATGCCAAAGCTGCTTGCTCTCAATAAGAAAATTGGGCAGCATTCTGACAGTACCCTTGTGATGAAAAATCTACCATCAGAATGGTCCACGCATTTGTTACATCTAGGCTGAATTCCTGCAATTCCTTGCATTATGGCCTTCCAGAAAGTTGACCAAGGTTCAGCGAGTCAAAATGCAGCTGACCGTCTTGTCCTTAAAATCCGTCACCGAGACCATATCACACCAGTTCTCTACCAACTGCATGGGCTTCCAATTAAACAGAGGGCGAGTTTTTTAAGATTTACTTCTCACTTATAAGGCCATCCCAAGAATGTCCCTGCCTATATCTCTGAGCTCATCAGCTGTATTCACCACCGAGACCCTTGAGATCATCTTTCCTGGCTCCCAGCTGAGTAATCATCCAACTCATCAACACACAAAGTTCTCGGTTGGGATAGATTTTGTTTGCTTACGCAGAAGCACATTTGTGGAATAAAACTCCCTAATAGTAATCCGCTTAGCTCAGTCTGCTTACTATTTCAAGTCACGTCTGAAGACATTCCATTTACACAACATTTAGGCTCCTGAGAAGTATCCTGTTTCTGCTGCAGTCCAATCACCATCTGTGATGTTTGTTTCCTTTTTTTTTCTTTTATTTCCTACCTTTCATCCAATCCGGTTGCCTAGGATAGTTGTTTTCATGGTTAGAGGCATCTGAATCAGGGAAAGATCAAGACTTAACCGTTGTCGCTTTGGGGTACATGCACACGATCCTCACAATTGACGATTCAGGTGTATCCCCATATGTCTTAGTATGGGAGGGGCAACTGGGTTGTCTTTATCTTCTATCTGTGGTTACATATTATGTTCGAATTTCTGACGTAAATTTAAAGTTATTTTGAAATTGTGTATTAATTGATGTATATCATTGTTGTTTTAACATTAGAATTTTATCTATTTTTGGATTTGTCGTATAAATTTTTTATATTGCTCCATTCTATGTAAAGCGCCTAAAGAGGCCTATGCATTAGGCGCTTATATCAAGACTGTTTATTTATTCTTATGATCCGGACTGAAACTGCTTTGTGTTAATTCAAGACCATTACGGTGGGAGTGATTCCCTTCAATCCTGCTGCTGATTCGCAGAACATCTTGGACCAGCTTGGAGATTAGCAGCTGACCTTGCAGTCCTTCATCGAACAGAATTACTTTTATTTAGGTTTTCAGACTTGTTCCAATGGCTGCGTACTTACGGGACATAAAGTAGATATTTTTACGAGGTGGACATTCTTCCATCGAGAAATTGACGACAGCAGAAGTCTTGCAAGAGCAGCTGTTGCACTCGAGTGCGAGGATGCGCTTACCAAAAGGACTCTTCTTGAGTGGTGTGCGGAGGCATACTTTTACAAGCGGAAATGTACAAGAAAATTTTTTTTGTTGTGAGTGAAAGTACAGAGTGTTAATGCAGAAACGACTGAAACTGGCATACAGTGACTGTTTTAATTCCTTTCATGGTTTTTCATTTGGGTGAGTCTAATGTACGCATCATGAATGCACTGTTCTTACTTTTCTACTTATTCCATCATGTGCAGGTCATGCACGCAACACAAGATCAAGAGGAAGAAAAAGGTATTGAAAGATGCACGAAAAGATACTCAAAAAGATGGCTGAAAATATCCATTAAAAAATGCTTATAGTGGACATTCTGGGTAGTTTCAAAATGTGTTACACCTTTTACCCACTCTGTATAATTACGGGAATGGATTCAAATTCGAGACGGAATGGCTAAAAAATAATTTTTTACGGAATGGATCGACTTCCATTCAATTAGGATTTATAAGGCGAATTTCACAAAAACACGGAGAAAGCCCAAAAAAACAGAAAATGTAACCAAACAATTGTATTAAAGGTGCAAGGTAAAATTATAAATTGTCAGTTGTAAGAGATTGGCTGATTTGAAGTTGTATATCGGTCCTGTCCACGAGCATAATAGTTCTGTGGATTTAGCGCATATGGCATATTGAATTGCGAATTTGGTTTGACAGTAGTTAAAATGTTAAAAATAAGTTAAAAAGGAATGTACCTTTATATATCGTACAAACTCTTTGTGGGAAACCTTGAAGACCGCGATCTTGTAAACATCGCCACGTTTTGTTACCATAGCACCAAAGCCGCGAGAACAACCCCACCGAACTCAACCATACGAACGAATTTGCGATAGATTCATATTATCAAAGCACAAATCAGTGCTTATCTTTAAACAAAAAAGGAATACTACAGGTTGAAAGATTTCCACAAATAAATATTGTATGTACACAACATGGTGTACTGATAGATTCTCTCGAAAAGATCTTACACTATTTGCAGGAAAGGAGACTGGTTCATGAACGCGACAGTGTTCGTTTTAAAATCAATCCAACTACATTGAGGGTCCGATCTTATCTGTAGTGAGAATTAGATGCTATACGCGACTCGGTACTGTCAGTGGCGGCGCGAGCGGGTGGCAGGGGGGGGAACTACCCTCGGTGTAGTTTTGCCAGTCGGGGAAAAGATTCATTCATGAAAAATCACGGTATATTAGGCCTATTAGGTCAGCACTTGCTTTTTAAAAGTTTTTACGTTGTTCATCGTTATAACTTATCAAATACACATTAGTCTGTTTTACAGAGGTATGTAGGAAATCAACTTGTAGCGTGACATGCACCGAAAATAGCATGAACAATGATCGTAGTTTAGTTTATCATGGACGGCTGCTCTCTACCCCCCACGTTATGATCCTACACATACAGGAAACCACCGTCCTGGCAACCCATTGATGCGTTTCGGGAGAATTGTCCGCCGTTCTCCAAGAAAGAGGAATAAAGACCAATGAAATACGGTAACAGGGCTCCCAGTATTATTAAGGTTATTCCATGCCCGGATTGACTTGACAGCCTTGATAAACCTTTAATAAATAAAATATAAATGAAGTTATTATATTACAGATAAATCGAAAACATAGGACCATAAGAGAACCTCTACGGGGAGCGCTGAAAACAACGTACGTATGTTTAAGAAGAAGAGATATTTTCCACAGAGAAGCTGAAGAAGAATATTCATAATTTCAGATATATGCAAACTCCTTAAGTCAATCTTTATGCACTAATCCTTATAGCTACTAAACCGTAAATGGGTGAAATTTTGTCACCATCAACCACTGCTTATAAAAGACCTCATATTTAGGCAAAAGAACGACATGACATCAAAAGTAACACACCCATAATAAGGGTCTATGTGAGCACAGCGAAAAACATCCAAACTTGAAATTCCTTTCGAAATCAATATGCTAAATCTTTTTTTTTTTCCAATCAGAGCTTGTTTAATTGATATGTGCAGTTCGCCTGTGTGTGACTTTTTACTTCAGTATATCGTTCTTTGCTCAAGTCAACAGCCCTTTAGGCAAACATGGTTATTCTATAGCATTTCTAAGCAAATTGACCTCTAGATGACCTTTGACATGAGGGGTCACTTTGAGAACGCTGGAACCAGCCCTAAAGCCTGTCGCGTCGTTCCCCGCCCACGTGCCAAATATCAGCTCCCATATGTCAACGAAACGCATAGCTGGGACGGACAGGACAAAACAAATAGATAGACAATAGCAAGCAACTCTTTTTAGTAATATAAATAGTAAAGGTGCAACGAGGAGATTGAAATAACAGGTGTCCCTAAAAAATGTGAAAAATCTAGTTTTTGCACTAATGTAAAGCCTCTATCAAAAATATATCCCCATGTGAAAGGCTTAAGCTGAAAATTTCTAATTTACTTTAGGGAAGCAAATACTTAAATTAACCTATTTTTTATGTTGAAATTAAGTAAATGAAAATCGAAATTTGTTTCACTTTCAAGCCCGGTGTGAAAGCGATTTTTTTTTTATTGTAGTCCGGAGGGAGCACAGTCCGGCTCCATAGGACGATAACGGAAAAAAGGCGTGAAACTAAGTGCGTCAATGAATAGATGCCCTATGTTTCACCAGTCCCGGACTATGAGTTACGCCGCGACGATCATTTACTTCTAAACCGGCTTTCAGGCAAGAATCTATTGGGGGCTTATCAATACGAAACTCACTACGTATGACCACAAGTATGGATGTCCAAATATCTCCGTGCACCTTAAATGAATGGTTCCAATCCCTCCCGCAAAAGTGATTTCATGACGTCATCGATGCTATGGCAAACAAAACTCAAAAGCAATGCAGCGCATCGATAAAATGCTGTAGGAAAATGGTAACCAATTATTCGCGCATGCCTCAGATTTGTAGCAAGACTGGTTGTAGTCTTTGTTAAACAACAAGCCATGCTTTACGGAATAAAGTACATCAAGCTAAATAGAACACTATAGACTAGATACTCCAAGTTTAAGGCATACATGCGATGTTGTAGTTTCAAATTTTTGGAGTGGTTATTATTTATTTTTTTGGTCTACAAGTGTTTTCTATAATCAGTGTAGGCGTACTCGTATTCATGTCTAATGAAGCTGAAAACAATGCAAAATTGAATTTCCTTCGTCTCTCGCTATTTGCCACAATTTTGGTCACCATCTTCAACCCTTAAAAGTGGAACATCTATGATTTCCTAGAGTACACCTTAATATATAAAAACACAAAAAAACAAAACAAACACAAAAGGCAGAACAGCAACAACAACAACAAAAACCAGTCCCCAGTGCAAGTACAAAAAGTTGTAGTGTTTTTCTTTTAATGCATGATACCATGCCTTGAAACTTACGGAACCTTACGAATATTACTAACCTCTATTATGTTTAAATCTGAAAATGACATACTCATTAATGTTTTAGTGTACAACACAATACCTTTTATTACGATATATGGTATTGAAAACGAAAAGGAAGACACAGAGCAGAATTCCCAATTTTTGATTGGCAAACATCGGAGCAAAATACTCGAGCGTAATTTCATGAACTCGCTCACTGATGTTTACAGGTGGCGGTTTTGTCATTAGGTTCTTGCCGCCTCATATGAAAATACAAGAGTGTAAAAGTTAAGGGTTTACAATATGCTGAATGATCATGTCATAACATTGTACTCAATGGACAATTTGTGTATAAACAGCGAAGTACAGCTTGAAAGTAAGATTAGTGTGTACTTACGGGTGAAATGCACAAGCGCGAATCGACGAGATTGAACAGTCAACCACTATGACAAAAATTACCAGGTAATGGTCAGAGGCTTTATTTCGTGATATTTTGGCAAGTCATCACATAATAATCTATTTTCTTGATTATGCAGCCCTTTCGCCGACGGGTGATTAAATGTTGCTTTTATGGGCGGGGTTCTGATCCTAAACGGTGTGAGGAATTTAAGAGTCCTACATATCAAAAGTCCAGGACTCTAGTTGCGGAGACTGGGCGTCCGTAGGACGCCCAGTCTCCGAAAATCAGGATTCAGAAACTGTGTGTCCGAGGACACAGGAGCTATTTCTGACAACTAAAAATAATGTAACTTAGTGCGACCCGGACTCTGTATTTCGGGGACTCTCAAATTCGTTACAGCTATCGCAAAATTCAAAGTCCTCTCAGGAATCGTCCTAGGACCCTGTGCTATGATGAAAGTCTTTATAATAGGACAGGTGGTATCGTTGATGTAAGTGTTCCCAGGACCCTACCTGTTCTGTGTGTCCTAGCCCCAGTTTACTGTGATGCAGTGTCCTGGGAATCCTACACTGTATGTGTAGTCCTAGGACCCTGTTGTACTGTTATGTAGGGTCCCAAAGCATACAGATATGCTACTCATACTTTAATTGAAGTACTGGTATACTAAAAGCAGGCCGAATCCGATCAGTCCCGCTTGTTGCTTAGCGGTGCAGATCTTCTGACGACCAGGTATGTACTAGTGTATGTGTATGTATCGTTGTGATTCTGGTGATTGTGTACGTAGGTTCGAGTCCTGGTGCACTAATTTAATAGTCAGTGGGTTTTGAATTATTTTATTAATTATATTTTTTCTTAATTTACTTACTTTAATTTTATTACTTCTTTTAAAATATAAAATTTTTTATTTTAAAATTAGTAATTTTATTTACTTCTCTTTTGGAATTTCATTTATTACTTGTCTTTTCAAATTTTTTTTTTTTAAATAAACTGTCTTTTTAAAATTTGGATATTTTGGATGTTCAAGAGCATGTTTTAATATTCTGGACAAGGAAGTTTAAATAGAGAAAACAGTTTTGAAAAATGAAGAGAATTAATATGTGACTATGTTAAATATGTTTTTGTATTGTTTAATACAGTGTGAACGTTAACCATCAATATCGATTTTTAAACAGTGATTAACACGTTTGTATAGTAAATCTTTATATACTATATTAAAAGCACAAATATGGAAATGTAAACAGAGCCCGTTTGATTTATAATTACAGGTGGTAATAAATGAAAGATGAACGCCATCAATGCAATGTTAAGTGTTGCTCACTCATTAACTTCTTTGCGTGTTCAAATAATTTGACATGCTAATATTGAACATTTATAAGTGTCACATATTGAATCATTACCGTGTTGCGTCTCATAAATGGCAATAAGTTTTAATGTATAGCACTTGTTTTTTTTTTTTACAGTGTATTAATAACTCGCATATGACAAAATGGCGTTAAGACAGTGTATATGAAAAAGTATAGTTTATATACTACTAAGACTCAAATAACTTGGGTGTATATATGTGCACCGCTTTCTCCCTTTCATCTGGAAAACTGCTTTAAAATGTCTCAAAATGTGCTATATTACATTTGAAAATTGTTGTATCTTCTAATTGGCAATTAATTGCATTTATAAAGCAGAGGTCCGAGCAAATTAATTTTCACCTCGTAGACTACTGCGTGTGAGGTAGTGATTGCAGAAAACGTTAGGTCAAATACCACTAAATTTTTAAAAACATTGACGTATTTATTAATAGCCAAATGTTAATAGCACATCTTCTGAAGAAATGATTCGTTCATAAAAAAAACTTCTACATATATGAACTCAAGCATAATACGATTTAATGGACCCGATGCGCCATGCTACTTGTCATCTTACACTGTAAAAGTTCACCGTATTTTAGGGGTGAAACTATAAACTATTTACGGTTATTTACCTTCAAATGTTCGGGTTGAACCGTAATTTTACGGTTAAATACCTGTAAACCAACCATAAAAATACGCGTTTACGGAAATACCTTAAAAACAATTACGATAAACCCGTAAATTTACAGTAAAATGCTATTTTACTGGACATGTATTTACGGTGAAATTGGCAACCCAGATGCCAGGTATTTTACCGTAATTGTGACCGGGTTATACCGTAATTTTACGGTTATTTTACCGTAAGCTTATTTTTATGGTTGGTTTTACAGGTATTTCACCGTCAAATTACGGTCAACAACCGTAAATTTTGCATGAATAACAGTAAATATTCCAAGGTTTCCATTGTAAAAATACGGTGGATCTTTACAGTGTAAGTAACACAAATCTCAAAATACAGTATTCAACGAAAGGCAAATTTTATCAGCTTAAACTTACTACAAAGGATCATGTCCATCGTCAATTTGTATATGTACCGTTTGTGATGGGTTCAAAAAACCAACTCGACTATACGGTAATGATCCAGATAGCACGATATATTGGCCAAACAATGGTTCCCCATCGGTAATCTTGGCATCGGCATCAAGTGGCTAACGGATATTGGGCCACTATGGTTTTCAATGGCAGTGTGAATAGGCTTCATATCGGGCATCACTTTAATGGTTTAATATTGGCGCATCATATCGGCAATCGACCAACAGCCAAGATAGAGCCAATTTTGGGATAACGTGGGCCCAATATTGGCTTAAGGCTAATTGTTTGCCTAAAATAGCAGCAGGGGTGAGAAAACAATAAACATACAGAAATTGCTAAAATTCTCAAGGACGATTGTTTTGATCAGACCACAATATTCAAACATCTGTATACTATAGAATACCAATGGTAATTAAAATAAACTATTTGACTACTCAAGATTATTTAATAATTATTTAAATAAAGCAGGTTGAAAATTATATTTATTTTGCCAATAAAAATATTGATGATTCCCAATATGGTCAATATCTATACCAAGAATTGGCCCAATATTGTGCCAACATTGGCCTGGGCCCAATATTGACGTCCATTTGGCCGATGAGCAAATAATATTGGACCGATAAATGTAGCCAATACTGGTCAGATATTGAGTATATATTGGGCCTATATCCCAAGGTCCGTAAATAGATAATTACCACAGCATCATGCATAAAAATAACCTTGCACTAGCTGAGCAATTGGAATTCACATAATTACATCATCTTAATACATCACTTCACATTATAAACTCTATGGGGGAATTCCCACCAGATCATGCAATGTTGTTTTGATCTTAAAAGCATAAACAAGTTTGACTCAGTTACTAGTTAGAGTCTTTTATATCATTTCCCTTATTGTGCAATTCTTCTAAAAGGTGCACCTCTGCAACAAACAGTGGGAATTACCCTTTCTCCTTTTTATAGTAAACAAAGTATTGTCCTGTGAGAAATCTTTCTCAAATAACATTGAGAAAAATAAATCTTTTAATCAAAATTTTGAGGGGGTAATATAACAAACATGTAACTGCATCATAACTTGTTTACAAATGTTTAAAGCTCTTATATAAATTTTAAAAGATTAGAATTTGGACACAAAGAAGAGAATGTTTGATGTGTTGATGTTCACAGTCCATTTTGTGCCATTCCAACTTGGTTCAATCTCTTTGGTACAGTCTCAGTTGATCCATTTGCATTTGCTCTCATTTTTTTCGGTGGTCCAATACACTTGGGCTCTGGCAGTTATAACAATAGTAAAACGTTCTTCCGTAACCGCTTGATATAAGATCAGTTAAGTCAATTACCACTGACACTTGTCCAGTTGCCATATTTTTCATGTTCCTCCTTACGTGATGCTTGCTTAAAGACTATC